>OZ026618.1:2403557-2511557 GCA_964020975.1 Hermodice carunculata
CAGTGCATGCAATTCATAATTCTTCATTTTCCTTGGAAATTTATTTCGATATGCTAGTAGGTCCCAGCATATGAAGATTTGGATCCCATGCTTAATGTTTTCATATTTTGCATTACTTAAACGCAAGAATTTTTATTAAACAATATCTTAAAAATTTCCAGCAATGTCTGGAATTGTATAGCCTGGAGTTTCATTCGAATGTGCCTTCAAGCCAATTATTACCATAACTCAAGATCACAAATGGGCTGATATCTGTTCATATCGTACCTGTACCTGTATACATGTACTTTGACTGACGAGCAAGAAGATAAAATAAGTTACATTCCCTCACAAACTCCCATATGTTTAATTCAGTGATACTCGCACGCTGTGGTGCAGATTCAACAAGCATAAACTCGTAATTCTGTACACGCTAATCGAACAATTGCGTAGGATGGAATGGAAATTAAATACAACGTCCTTGACAATGGCCACAAAAGTGAGAAGTCCCACATATAAGGTATAAGCTATCTAAATGCCAGCACTTGTTTCTACGTAGTCTTGAACGCACATTCTATGGTCATATTCAACATAACTACAGGTACCATATCGGGGATTGTATGGACGAATGCCTCGAGTCAAACCTATTGTATTCCGACTAAAAAATCAGCCTTTCTTGTCACTTATTATTTTTCTTTAATGCATATGAATTGACTCCTTAAATCCTGGAATCTACTGATACTAAAACATTTACACTTTTCATGTATGTATGTATGTATGTATGTATGTACATACGTATGTATGTGTGTACGTGAGCACGTATGTATATATGTATGTATTTGTGCATGTATGTATGTGTCCATGCATATAAGCAGGTATGGATGGATGGATGGATGGACGGATGTATAAATGGGTCAATCACTGAGGTTTTAGAACTTACTGTTTTTTTTCTAGCCTCCTTAATTTCTCTTGAGAGTGCCTTAAGACTAACCATACGAATAGAGTAATATCATTCCACTCGGCTGATACATATTGAAGCCATAGTTGGAACAGTATATAAACATGTTTGATGGTGATTCGAAAAAGAAGTCGGCGTCACAGATGATATCCCATATTCATAGTTTAATCACGCTGTGTGATGCAGACACATAAGGGATGAACTGACATTCTCCTGTTCACAACAGGAACCACAAAATTAAGGAATAATAAAATAAAATAACACATGAATGTCATGTTGCCCTCTCCCTGGCTAAAAACTGCGATAGCCATAAATAATATGAAAAACTGTCTATGTTTCAATTGTCAACACCTGTGGGTATGTAGTTTTGGCAGCAGGTAAGAGCTTTTTGTATGTATGTATGTCGGTAGGTAGGTAGGCAGGCAGGCAGGCAGGCAGGCAGGCAGGCAGGCAGGCAGGCAGGCAGGCAGGCAGGCAGGCATGCAGGCATGCATGCATGCATGCATGCATGCATGTATGTATGTATGTATGTATGTATGTATCAATGCTAAATTTCCCATATAGCTGTGCATTGCAACTTACTTTTCGGCTTTTTGGCAGAGCTGAGACCATATCCCTGATTGCAAGACCTACCGTCGATACCAATGCATAATTGCTTAATCTAATGATCTTTTATCAGAGTCTATATTCACCCTCATAGTGACAGTCAAAGAAACGAAAATATAGTTGTCAATTCATGGGAGAGGTAAAGTTCCCTAGCAACATTGCAGAGATGAGTTTTTTTTTTTTTTTTTTTTTTTTTTTTTTTTAACATTGTTCTGCCCTGTTGTAACATAGTTCGCTGTTTATCTTCAAACGTGACACTGATGCCAAACGGTCTGTGCCAGTTCGCCAGCAGCAGGGGTTGCCAAATTAAACCATGTGACTAATTGATCAGCAGGATTTGCTCATTTCGCTGAACACAATTTGTAAAGAGAACAGGCTGATTGTAAAGCTGGTGTCTTATTTTTTATTTTTTACTCTAAGTACTTTAAAACTTGGTGGTTCGGAATTTTCAATAATAGATAAATAAGATAGCAAGTTAATCAATACCACCAAAATTCAAATTATGTCGAGACACCAATTTGGTTTCCCTATAACGGTAATATTGGTCTCTCAATTCAAAGAAATCTTTCACAAGTTTAAGAATAGGCCAATGTGTCTATTCATCTTCACCCAGCTTCCTAACATATATAATTTATTAGCACTACTGTAAACACAAAATTGGGCGTTGAGGCTTGTCTGTCAAAAATCATTTCTCAAAGTGGCATAAAATGACAGTGTATTACAGAATGCTGTTCGTTCTCGACATTATGCGTATTTGGTATTGAACACTTCCTAGCTCAGCTTGGCTTTTTAGGTCGAGTATAGCAACCAGTGTCAACTTCCACACTACATGGAATTGAATTGCATTGAAATTTGATTACTATCACACCGTACATAAATGTAAGTATTGACATACAGCTTGCCAGATTAGTTTGACTCTCAGAGGAATAAAACACTGCCTGGCCACCAGCAAAACAGGAAAGGTATTGACAAAGGTAGTCTCACAAGTGTGAGCATGTCGTCTTATGAAGTGCCGGTTGGTGTAAAACCGTTGGCGTGTCATAAATAGGGGATAATTTAGTGTTGGTCTCTTTGTGTCCAAAATTAATGATATCTTCATATATATATATATATATATATATATATATATATATATATATATATATATATATATATATATATATATATATATATATATATATATATATATATATATATATATATATATATATATATATATATATATATATATATATATATATATATATATATATATATATATATATACGGTTAACTCAGCTATGTGTGCACAAAATGGATTGATGTTTTGGAATGAAAATTCAGAGAATTTGAATAAATTATTTTGATTAACTTAAAAGCTGTTATTTGATATATTTTGCAATATATTTATGTTTCACACGATATTTTGGGATATGCAAAAGAGCTGTACAGTATTCCAGTACAGTGAGCTAGTGTGTCTTTTTATATACTTAAAACATTGTGTGTATTTTATGAAATTATCCAAAAATGTCCCAGTCAAAAGGCATAATTGGAAAGCTGGAATTTAGTTACATTTACTAAATGAAGAAACTAAGTCCAGTATATTGAAAGGGTGGTTTTGTTTCTAATTGGATGTGATCTTGATTGCAGGTACCACTGTCCCTATATAAAACACGTCAAGTATAGTATATTGTGGGGATTTTTCAGTTCAGCATTTAGAATCTTTATTTACACGTGTCTTTTTTCATGGCAGGTTGGCTATCAGAAACAAGGCGAATGGTAATCTATATAACCCATACGCAAAACATACTCCCTGTCAGTTTTGTTACACAACGACCATACAGACCATATATTTGTGATATTTGGACCATCAAGCAGCGAAATGTGTGAAAATAAAGCATTGCTTCAACATTTGCATGGAAATTGTGACAACCACTCAATTTTTTTAACAAAATATCTGACCCACTTTTTACAGGTAGGGTACATGAAACACAAAAAAGTACAGGTGGCAAGGGTTAAAATATTCAAATATATTGATAGACTTTATAATCAGTTATCGCTATTTTAAAAATGATAACATTTCTGCATTACTGGTATTTACCTTGTTTTCTAGCTAGGGTGAATCACGAAAGATAATATATTGTATTACTGTCATTTACTTAGCTCCCGGATAGGGTACGAGGTGTGCAAGGAGGTGGTGGCCGCTTTTATTTTGCATTTTACCTTTGGCTTCGGTTATAAATCCAAATCTGGACGGACAAATGTTGAGGCTAATAGCACTAAAACTCAAACAAGATTTTTACGTGTCCAGTGGGTTTAAACGTTTATTTAAACCAGGGGAATGGAATTATGGTACATATACTTTTTCCCATCCAAATACAAAAAAACACAGAGGATTTGATTAGGTAAAAAGTCCAACTTCTACTTCAAGTCCAACGGCGAGGACCTTCATACGCCAACAACACATATATTTCCCCTCCCCAAAGTAAAAAGTTTTCCTGGTGTCATATTGATCACAATTAAAATTATTTGTGACTTTCATAAAATGAAAAGACCCAAGTTGCATTGATTGAGGTTTCAATCTGTAGGTTATGACCAATTTATTTCCAAGCAATACATTTATTTTCATTAAATTATTTTATGCATATAAATCCTGTTAAAATAATCAATCTAGACTCTGGAGAACCATTCAGCTATTTTAAATTTTCTCTACCAAAAATCGAATTATTGAGATACATGTGTTGACGGAATAAACGCTTTGAAAGACAAATCCCACTGATTGAAGATGCTCAACATGTAAATGTTTGCAATTATTATATGAAAGGCCAACAGAGACAAAAAGAAAATACATGCATACAAAACCTTGATGTAATTAATAACATGTGCTGGTGTTAAAAATCATTATATTTACATGGTGTTTAGAATCAGAGATGAGACCACAATAGAGTTACTTAAGTTTTACCAGTACCGTTTTAACGACCACATTATGGCATGTTTCCTCATATTTCAACTTTGAAAGTCTGAGACTGCATGACAAGATGTTGGTAATTTGGTACACACACACACACACACACACACACACACACACACATATATATATATATATATCACAGAATTAGAATTAGAATAACGCAGTGAAACCGGTCTCTGGTCCTCTAATCGCATATATGATAATTATTTCCCATATTAAAACCCGCTTCCTTATATACCCCTAACGTAGGAAAACAGTGCATGCAATTCATAATTCTTCATTTTCCCTGGAAATTTATTTCGATATGCTAGTAGGTCCCAGCATATGAAGATTTGGATCCCATGCTTAATGTTTTCATAATTACTTAAATGCAAGAATTTTTATTAAACAATGTTTTAAAAATTTCCAGCAATGTATGGAATTGTATAGCCTGGATTTTCATTCGAATGTGCCTTCAAACCAATTATTACCATAACTCAAGATGATAAATGGGCTGATATCTGTTCATATCGTACCTGTACCTGTATACATGTACTTTGACTGACGAGCAAGAAGATAAAATAAGTTACATTCCCTCACAAACTCCCATATGTTTAATTCAGTGATACTCGCACGCTGTGGTGCAAATTCAACAAGCATAAACTCGTAATTCTGTACACGCTAATCGAACAATTGCGTAGGATGGAATGGAAATTAAATACAACGTCCTTGACAATGGCCACAAAAGTGAGAAGTCCCATATATTAGGTATAAGCTATCTAAATGCCAGCACTTGTTTCTACGTAGTCTTGACCGCACATTTTATGGTCATATTCAACATAACTACAGGTACCATATCGGAGATGGTATGGACGAATGCCTCGAGTCAAACCTATAGTATTCCGACAAAAAAATCAGCCTTTCTTGTCACTTATTATTTTCTTTAATGTATATGAATGGACTCCTTAAATCCTGGAATCAACTGATACTAAAACATTTACACTTTTCATGTATGTATGTATGTATGTATGTATGTATGTATGTATGTATGTGTCTACGTGAGCAAGTATGTATATATGTATGTATTTGTGCATGTATGTATGTATCCATGCATGTAAGCAGGTATGGATGGATGGATGGTGTAACGATATGCTCTGTGTAATAGGCTGGAGCCATAGGCCTATGCCTTGTCCCCAATTGACAAAACCAGTGCGCATGCCTAATATACCGGCTTTGTCGTTCATACCTATCATGAGTACAGAACGTTACATGGTGTCAGAGTAGTCATCGCTGCATGTCGTGGACACACCAGTTCAACTGTAAGTCACTGCATCACAAACTTACGAGAGCAGAAAGCCTCGAGTGTGAAAACCACATGTACCGAACCCTTTGTGTAAAGTACTACACTCCTGACGAAAAATGGCACACAATCGAGCTGCCGCCCCTGGTACCACACAAGCAGCAATCACCTCTAGCGTCCCTCTACCACCTAGAATAGATTTAAAGGGCGATCTAGCAAGGAATTGGAAAATGTGGCTACAAATATGGAATGCGTATGAAATTGTCACTGATCGCAAAAGCAAAGCAGATTCAGTGCGTGTTTCAACGTTCATCACGTGTATAGGAATCAATGCGCCTGAAATACACAATGGCCTTCCATTTGCCAACGACCAGGAAAGACAGAATATGGCAATTGTGGACTAACTATTGCGTTGGTAAAATCAATGTAATATATGAAAGATACGTCTTCAATGAAAGAAAGGAAGAGCCTACCGAAGCCATAGACAGCTATGTCTCGGCCCTGCGGACACTGGCAAGCACTTGCCAATACGGTACCTTAAAAGACGAGCTCATTAGGGACCGGATAGTGTGTGGCCTACAACAAAACACTGTAAGAAAAAAGCTCTTGCAAGAGTCAGAGCTTACCCTTACCAAATGCATCGATATATGCAGAGCAGCGGAAATAACAACAACCCAGCTGAAAGCTATGGCCGGCGATGCTGAAAATGAAGACCAAGTCAACTACGTGAAAAATAAAAAGTACGGCCCCAAAAAGAGGAAAAATACACCGCCAGCCAAGAAAACACTTATCAAAGACTGCCACTACTGTGATCAAGATCATGAAAAGTAAAAAGGAAAAGTGTAATGCTTTTGGTCGTATCTGTACTACATGTGGAAAAAAGAACCATTTCGCTAGCAAATGTCAAAGTGGTGAGCAACCAGCACCACAAGGAGCGCAGCAGAAGTCATATCAACACCAAGGCGCGCATCCAAAAGAGAAAAAGCATGGACAGAAACTGCATATGGTGGAAAACAACAAGTATGACACTGATGACGAAATACTTTCCCTGTCTTTAGATCCTGAAGTCAGAGCCATCAACACAGACAAAAATAAAAACAATATTATTGCAGACATGCAAATAGGAGATGTCACAGTAAAAATGCAAATAGACTCTGGAGCCACATGCAATGTTATTCCGCAGACGTATGTGCCAAAAGAAGCTCAAATAGAGAAAACTGGGCAACCACTTACGATGTACAACAAGGTATCACTTGCCATCCTAGGTACAACAATATTGAAAGTCAAGAATCCAAAGAACGGAAGAAAATACACCGTAAAATTCGTAATAGTGAAGGATGGAACCATACCACTCCTTGGTTCACGAGCTGCCCAACACATGGAGCTGATCAAAGTGCAATACAGGAATATACAAGAGGCCCACGCAGTAACGTACACTCAGCAAGCAGAATGCGAAAAGGACAAAGAAACAATGAATGGCGAGAAAGACATTGAAAGCCTGATTGATGAATATGGTGACATTTTTGAAGGTCTTGGGTGTATGGCTGGAATACTTCACCTTGACACAGATGATTCAGTAAAGCCAACAATCATGCCACCCCATCGTGTACCAGTCGCAATAAAAGAAAAACTAAAAGAGGAACTCAGCAGACTTGAAAGGGAACAAATTATCACAAAAGTCACTGAGCCAACAGACTGGGTATCTGGAATTGTAATAGTCAAAAAACCCAATTCATCGATCCACGTCTGCATAGACCCGCAATTTTTAAACCAGGCTCTCCGAAGGTCGCATTACCCATTTCCTGTCATGGAAGACATCCTCCCGAATATCGCCAAAGCAAAGGTTTTCAGCAAAGCTGACCTGAAGGAAGGATATCTACAAATTAAGTTAGACAAAGAAAGCAGCATGCTAACTACCTTCCAAACACCCTGGGGGAGATACAGATGGCTACGCATGCCATTCGGCATCACGCCATCTTCCGAATACTTTCAACAGAAACTGGACCAGAACCTTGAAGGCCTGCCAGGTGTGTACAAAATACCAGATGACCTGCTTATCACCGGGGAAGGAAGTACCCACGAAGAAGCCATGATAGACCATCGCCGTCAACTCCATTTGCTGTTCCAGAGGTGCAGAGATCGAAACATCAAATTAAATAAACACACACTTGAGACAAACTGCCAAGAAGATGCCTTCTTCGGACACGTACTCACGAATGACGGTCTCAAACCAGACCCCAAAAAGGTACAAGCAATACTCGAAATGCCACGGCCCAATGACGTCGCTGGAGTACAACGCATCGTGGGAATGGTTAAATACCTGTCCAGATTCCTCAATGGACTATCAGATATATGCGAGCCATTAAGGCGTCTAACCCACAAGGACATCAAATGGCAGTGGACAAGCGAGCAAGATGAAGCATTTAAAGTGATCAAACAGGCTGTAACAGCAGCCCCTGTCCTAAAATACTTCGACCCAGCGAAGCAAACCGAGGGTCAAGGAGATGCATCGAGGAAAGTACTGCGATGTGCTCTAATGCAAGATGGCCAGCCAAATACTTATGCAAGCAGAACTCTCACTCCCGCTGAACAAAATACTCACAAATCCAAAAGGAGCTATTAGCTCTAGTATTTGGAATGAAGCGAAACCATCAATACGTATATGGTCGCAAGGTAATCCTGTGGACGGACCACAAGCCTCTACTTACCATCACTAACAAACCACTGGCATCAACACCCCGACATCTCCAACGCCTACTAATGAGACTACAAAACTACAATGTACATATAAGTTACAAGAAAGGCACAGAAATGTACTTAGCCGACATGCTCAGTCGTGCTGCAATCAAAGACTCTAACCAATCTGAAACAGAGAAGGAAGTGGGAAGCATCCACATGGTCGACTACCTGCCCATGTCTGACCCCCAGATGTGCGAAATCAAAGAGGAAACTGCCAGAGATCCGGTACTGCAATCGCTAAGGCAAGTCATCATAAAAGGTTGGCCAGAACAAAAGGGCCAATGCCCACTTGAAACACATGCATCCTTCGACAGCCGTGACAAACTATCAGTCCAGGATGGAATCATTTTTAAAGGTCTACGATGTGTCGTACCACAAAACTTGCGTCACAAAATCAAGACCAGACTGCATAGCTCCCACTTTAGAATACAAGGGTGTTTATAAAGAGCCAGAAAAGTCGTATATTGGCCAAGTATGAACAAAGATATGACAGACTTCATCTAGAGGTGTGACATCTGTAACACATATCCAATGAAGCAACAGAAAGAACCACTCATCTCACATGAAATCCCGGAAAGACCATAGCAGATTTGTGGCTCCGATATCTTCACTTTCGACAACAAGGACTTCCTGATAACAGTCGACTATTACTCAGACTATTTTGAAATAGACCGTTTGCACGAAAAACTGCATCTGAAATCATCAAGAGAACCAAACGACAATTTGCAGCCCATGGGATCCCAGATGTGCTATACAGCAACAATATGCCTTACAGCTCAAGCAAATTTCAAGAATTTGTGAAAGACTACGGATTCGAGCACATCACAAGCTCTCCCGAGTACCCGCAAAGTAACGGCAAAGCCAAGAATGCTGTTAAAATTGCAAAGACACTGATGAAAAAAACCAAAGAGGTAGGAACAGACTTCTACCTAGCCCTCCTAGAAGCCTGGAACACCCTAAGTGAAACAGTGAAGGCTTCTCCAGTACAGCGCCTATTCGGCCAACGTACAAAAACAATGCTTCCAATAGCACACAGACTACTGCAACCCGAAATTGTGCCTCATATGAAAGAGAGACTCTGTGAAAAGAAGCAGAAACAAACCAAAGCATACAATAAAAATGGCACAAAAGAGCTCCGACCCCTCGTCAAAGGAGAAACTGTCAGGGTGCAACCCAGCACTCAGAACCGCTCCAAAAAACGGGCAAAGGCCAGGGTTGAGAGACAAGTCGACATAAGATCATATGATGTGTGCACCGAAGATGGTAGACTATACCGACGAAACAGGAGATTCCTCCGTGCCACAATTGAGCCACCTCCACCAGCTCCTGTGCGTGACAACATCAGACTCGCCTCAACTGTGCTCCCACTGGTACAGCAAAACACTGTGTCTGCCAACACAACACCACCTAATCTACCAGGCGAGCCCGTCATCAATCCAACAGAGCCAGTCGATCCCGCGGAGCCAGCAGATGATCCTGAGCAGCCAGTCACCGCCTCCCGCTGTGAGACCTTAACCATGCCCAATGGTGGATCCTGCGTTACCCGCGCTGGTCGCGTGTCCGAACCTCCACCACACCTCAAAGACTTTGTGCCATAAACATCAAGGTGTCAACGTATGGACATATATATGTCTCGCAATCTCCCATTCATTACCTATTAGAGCACATATTGTGTTCGATCAATCGATATGACAAGAGTGCCGTAGTACTTTGCATGGACGGAAACCATGCATCGTGACTTCGAATAGGAGTCTCTAAGCCAATACTCAAACAGTTTTTATCTGACAAAAAGTTGATATGGTTTTACTCTGTAACAAATCGTGATGGTTTTTTTAATTGACATCACACAAGTTAACCACAAGGAGGGCAAAAAACGTAGCTCACACGTTACCAAATGATTTCCACCATCATGCAATAAAGTATTGTGTATTCATCTGTGCAGTCGCTCATTCGTGCTAGTGACATGGGGGAGGTGACCCTAGACCACTGCGTCGTCACACTGAGCTTCAATGTACAAGTTAACTTTATTGCAGATAAGGCCCTATGTGGGTCATTGCACGTACAGATGTTCCAAGTTCACACCCTCCCTCCTCCCTCCCCCTGCGTATATTAGCATATATGCCTGACTGATTGAACGTTAAGAGTGCCTGTGAGCTGAGCCGAGTTGCCAAAGGCAACGAGAACACAGGGGCAGGTAGCAGAAAAAATGCTCAGACTCAGATTTTGGGGTGTCCTGTGACTTAGCATTGTTGGCGCCCTGTGGCAGCGGAGCCAAGTTGCCCCAGGCAACGACAACACGGGCAGGTAGCAGAAAAAAAAATGCTCAGACTCAGATTTTGGGGCGTCCTGTGACTTTCTTCTTTCTCGTTGCCTTGGGCAACTCGGCTCCGCTGCCACAGGGCACAAACAATGCTAAGTGGCAGGACGCCCCGAAATCAGAGTCTGAGCATTTTTTCTGCTACCTGCCCTGGTGGAATGACCCGGTCCCAATCAAGAAAACAAGCAATATATGGCTTCACGAGGCCCAAAATCTTTCAAACATGCCATTATCGATCAACCAATTGAAATCTTAAAAGATAAAAACGTGTTTTTATGGTGCATACCTTAACTCAAATTGGTTGGTCTCACTGCGTAAACAAATGAACTACTAAGCGGCAAGCAACCCACAGTTGGAGTTCTAACTTTACTCGCTAGGTGCGACCACTTCTGTGGTAATTATGTACACTGGTTAAAAAGAAATCAAAATTAATGAATGCATCTGATGCAAAGACTTGAAGAAAGGCGTGATGTACATACATGTAGCTTAGGTTATGGTAGATATGCCATTAATAAAAAGTCTGGAAAATGCTACATTCTTGAGAGACACATTGACATTTTTATACTCTTTCATATATATATGAAAGAGTACGAAAATGTCAATATATATACATACACACACATAATTATATATAAAAATACATATATATATATATATATATATATATATATATATATATATATATATATATATATATATATGAAAGAGTATGAAAATGTCAATATATATACATACACACACAAACATATAATTATATATAAAAAATATTATGTATGTATATATATTATACTTATTTGCAAAATCTAGTGGCATCCAAAACAATGCTACTTTTAGATGTAGATGAAAAATGAATTATATGTACATGTATATACATATTCACAGTATCAATCCTCCAGAAATTTTTTTTAAAAACCGCCAAATGTATTTACACTGCGTTTTTTGGGGGAAGAGCGACATCACACTTTTCACCTTAATTAACACTTTCAAGTCTAGGCTTTTTCGATAAGTTTGCAGTCTTTGTCTGCTGATTTTTATCATTTTTATGTAAAGTACTGAATATTGAAGCCATATTTATTTTTCTTTATGATACAAAAAAAAATGTAAGTACCACATACCAAAATGACTACTAAATATAACAAGGCCTGGTGGCCTAAATGCAGGGGCAAAGCATATGTGGCCTGCAGGGCTGTTGAACAAATTGAAATAATTGAAGAAAAGACTGTTCAGGTGTAACAAAAACATTTTGTTGAATATAATTTATGAAAATAATACCAAGTTCCTTGCTTATGCTTTACTTAGTTTATAAACCAAGAGGACTGTGACAGTCCTGTGCTCAGCTGACATGTACATATAGCCTTGCCATTTTTTAAGAATTGTCCCCAAAAAGAACAAAGAAATTCATAAAAAATCCAAAAATCAATGGCGTGTGTCCATTTAAACAAATCTGATAGAGACCCCAACCAAGGTAGACTGCCACCAAGTTAAAAGTGAATTTGAATGCCGGTTTTGCATAAACAGGTCAAAATGTGAATCGGCATTAGAATACCCATCGACTTACACAGTCATCAATAGGAAAGGTGCATTTACTAGTAAATACCCGAATTAAAAACATCGTGAAAAATCAGTAATCCAGAGCATTGCCACCTAGTGAACTGTT
Organism: Hermodice carunculata; assembly: GCA_964020975.1. Classification (NCBI taxonomy): domain Eukaryota; kingdom Metazoa; phylum Annelida; class Polychaeta; order Eunicida; family Amphinomidae; genus Hermodice; species Hermodice carunculata. The sequence continues at coordinate 2,416,043 of OZ026618.1, forward strand.
TTGTTTGACCTTTCCACAAAGAACACATCCACCAACATTCAGCTTAATATGAGTGACGGTTCTGTAAAAGAAGTCGAAAAAAAGCAATGAAACACAAAAAAACATAAAAAATATAAATAATCGCAGCGCAACTTGGTGAAAAAAAACAGAACTAGGGGTCCTTAGGCGTGCTCCTGTGTGACATCAAAGCCATCGAATGAGCAGTTTCAGAGGAGAAGATTTTTTTAAAGATTTGTCCCAAAAAAGAACAAATAATTCATAAAAACTCCCAAATTTGATTTGAACAAATCTGCTAGAGACCCACCCAAGGTACATTGCAAGGTTTCGCAGAAGAAGTAAAAAATTGAATTGGCATTAGAATGCCCATTGACTTGAGTAAGCAACAGGAAAGGTGCATTTACCGACAAGTACCCCAGTTGAAAAAAATCATTAAAAATCAGGAATCCGCAACAGTGCCTCGTAGTGACCAATTTTGTTTGGCCCTTCCACAAGGAACATATCCACCAAATTTCAGCTTTATCTGAGAAACGTAGAAGTTATAAATGGCAATAAGACACAAGAAAAATCGTAGCACCACCTGGTAAACAAATTCAGAGCCAGGAGTGCCTAAGAGTGTTCCTGTGTGATATCAAAGCAATCGGGTCAGCAGTTTCCGAGAAGAAGAATTTTTAATATTTGCCCCCAAAAAGAACAAAAAAAATCATAAACAAGAGGGCTATGTGCACAGCCCATGCTCAGCTGACCTAGACATTCATCACACTTGCAGCTCTGTGAACTTGGAATAGGATCAAGGCCACCCATGTATGGAGTAAGTCTGACCTTTTCAGAGGATCACTAACATGTGCAACATCAAGGTCCCAGTTCAAGTAGTTCTCAAATTATAGTGAAAAGTAAAATTCATGTATGTTGCAATGTGACTCCAGAAACGAGGTCAAAGTCACTCATGTACTGTGTAAGCGTGACTTTCATAGAGAAACATTAACATGTGCAACATCAAGGTCTTAACTCAAAACAGATCTCAAGTTATCAAGTGAACAGTAAATTTTGTGTCAGTTGTCCTGTGACCTTGGGAATGAGGTCAAGGTCCAAACATCACTAGAATATGACCATTTGCACAAATGAGGTAGACAAATATTATAAAACGTATATCCATACCAAGTTTGGCACAAATGTGGCCAAAATTATTTTAGTAATACACATTACAAGAAATTCCCATGTTAAACTTTCCTATTAAAACTTTTTCAACGATTTTTGAAAAAAATTATAAAAAATCCAAAAATCACTGGAGCCTGACCATTTGAGCAAACTTGGTTCAAACCCACCCAAGGTACATTGCCACCAAGTTTGAAGTAAATCTAACAAACAATTTCTTCAGAGAAGTCCAAAATGTGATTTACCATTAGAATGCATTAGAATTCCCATTGACTTGCAAACAACAGAATAGGAACATTTACCGATAAGCACCAGAATTGAAAAACATATAACCATTTGCACAAAATAAGGTAGATATTTATAAAACGTACATCCCTAACAAGTTTGGCACAAATCTGGCCAAAATTATTTAAGTTATACCCATTACAAGAAATTCGCATGATAAACTTTTTAACGATTTAAACAAAAAATCATAAAAAATCCAAAAATCACTGGAGCATAACCATTTGAGCAAACTTAGTAGATGACCCACCCAAGGTACATTGCCACCAAGTTTGAAGTAAATCTAACAAACAGTTTCTTCAGAGAAGTCCAAAATGTGAATTGCCATTAAAATGCCCATTGACTTGCATAGTAAGCAATAGAGAAGATACATTTAACAAGAACCTGAATTGAAAAAAAAAGCAAAACAAGAGGATGATGATGATCCTGTGCTCAGCTGACATGCATCTGCTTATTTTCAAAATTTTACCCAAAAAGTTATGCAAAAATCAATGCAGTGTGACCATTTGAATAAAATATGTAGAGACCTATCAAAGGTCCATTTCTACAAAGTGTGACATAAATATGGCGAAAATTATCTAAGTTGTTTCCATTACAAGAAATCTCCATGTTCAGGTTTCGTAAATTTGTTTGTTTTTTTTTCGTTTGTACTTTTTCAAAAAATGAATGAAAAAATGAACTGAGTCAACCTTTTGAAGAAGTTTGTTTGACCCTTTTACAAGGAACACATCCACCAAGTTTCAGCTTCATCCGATTGACGGTTCTGGAAAAGGAGTCAAAAATAACAAAAACACACAAAAACTCACAAAAAAAAAAATGGAAAAAAATTGCAGCACCACCTGATAAAAAAATTCTGAACTAAGAGTTCCCAGGAGTGTCCCTGTGAGATATCAAAGCAACTGGGTGAGCGGTTTCTGAGAAGATATTTTAAGATTTGCCAAAAAAAAAAAAAGAAAAAAAATCATTAAAAATCAAACAATCACTGGAGCATGACCATTTGTACAAGCTTGGTAGAGATTCACCCAGGGTACACCCCCACCAAGTTTGATTTAAATCTGACTTACGGTTTTCGAAAGTCGAAAATGTAAATTGTGGACGATGACGGACGGACAGACGACGGACCCTCAAAAAAGCTCAGCTAACTGACTAGTCAGCTGAGCTGAAAATATGAATTAGCATTAGAATGTCCATTGACTTGCATAGTAATCAATAGGAAAGCTGCATTGACCGATAAGTACCTGAATTGAAAAAATCGTTAAAAATCAGGAATCCATAGCAGTGCCACCTAGTGAACAACTCTGTTTAACCCTTCTACAAGGAACATATCCACCATGTTTCAGCTTACTCTGAGTGACAGTTCAGGAGAAGAATTTGAAAATAGCAAAAACACACAAAAAGTCATTAACAAGGCCATGGGCCTAAAATGTAATCTGTGGCGGCAAACTGACCAGCTGGTGGATTGATATTTTTGGTAGACACAAAATTGTGTGTGTATATGATATGCTTCCAGAATATTCTCCATTTTCGAAAGTTTTTGGTGTTGTACCTTTCATAATTTCTTGCCAAGGAAGGGAATAAAGTGACAGCTGGCTTGAGAGACCAGGCCAAATTGAGATCACTTTTTAGGACCAACATATCAAGATATTTTTCTGAACAGACAGGCCCATGGGCCTAATGCTCTGCCGACAGATGACCAGCAGGTCAGCTGAGCTAAATATCATGAAAAATTCACTGGAGCGTGACAACCCAGGTACACTGCCACCAAGTTTAAGGTGAATCTGACAGACAGTTTCTTCAAAGAAGTCCAAAACGTGAAAAACCATTAGAATACCCATTGACTTGCATAGTAATCTGACAATAGGAAATTACCAATAAGTACCCGAATTGAAAACATCGTTCAAAATCAGGAATCCATAGCAATGCCACCTAGTGAACAACTTTGTTTTACAATTTCACATAGAACATACCCACAAAGTTTCAGCTTAATCTGAGTGATGGTTCTGGAGAAGTCGAAAACAGTGATAACAATTAAAAAAAATCATTAAAAAAAAATAGAAAAAATGCAGCACCACCTGGTGAACAATTAAAAGCTACGAGTCCCTAGGAGGGTTCCTGTGCGATATCAAAGCAAATGGATGAGCGGTTTTGGAGAAGATTTTTTTAAGATTTTCCCACCAAAAAACAAACAAAAAATTCCAAACAAGTGGGCTGTGTGAACAGCCCATGCTCAGCTGACCTAGACATTCATCACACTTGCAGCTCTGTCCACTTGGGAAAGGATCAAGGTCACCCATGTACGGAGTAAGTCTAACCTTTATAGAAGAACACTAACATGTGCGACACAAAGGTTCAAGCAGTTCTCAAGTTATAATGAAGAGTAAAATTCATGTATGTTGCACAGTGATCCCAGAAATAAGGTCAAGGTCATTCATGTGCTGTCTGAGCATGACCTTCATACAGAAACATTAACATGTGCTGCATCATGTTACTAACTCAAAACAGATCTCAAATTATCAAGTAAACAGTAAATTTCGTGTCAGTTGTCCTGTGAATTGGCATTAGAATGCCCATTGACTTACATAGTAATCAATAGGAAAGCTGCATTGACTGGTAAGTACCGTAATTGAAAAAAATCCTTAAAAATCAGGAATCAAAAGCAGTGCCACCTTGTAAACAACTTTGACCTTTCCACAAGAACATATCCATCATATTTCAGCTTAATCTGAGTGACAGTTCTGAGAACAAGTGAAAAATAGCAAAACCATACAAAAAATTCATTAAAAAAAAAAAAAAATTGCAGCGCCACCTGGTGAACAAATTGGGAACTAGGTGTCCCTGGGAGTGTCTATGTACAGTATCAAAGCACTTGTGTGAGCGGTTTCAAAGGAGAAGAGTTTTTAAGGTTTGTCCCCAAAAAGAACAAGAAAATTCATGAAAAATCCCAAAATGAATAGAGCGTGACCATTCGATAGAACTTGGTAGAGATTCACCCAAGGCACATCCCCACCAAGTTTGAAGTAAATCAGGCCAAAATTATTTAAGTTATAACCATTATAAGAAATTCCCATGTTAAACTTTCCTATTAAAACTTTGTAAAAAATTTTGGAAAAAAAAAATTTAAAAATCGAAAAATCATTGGAACATGACCATTGGAACAGACCTGGTAGACACCCGACCAAGGTATATCCCCACCAAGTTTGAAGTAAATCTGGATGACGGTTTTGGAGAAGAAGTTGAAAATGTAAATTGGCAATAATGCCCATTGACTTACATAGTAATCAATAGGAAAGGTGCATTTACCGAAAAAGAGCTGAATTAAAAAAATTGTTAAACATCAGGAATCCGCAGCAGTCCCAAATAGTGAACAACTTTGTTTGAACCTTCTACAAGGAACATACCCGCCATGTTTCAGGATAATCTCAGGGACAGTTCTACAGAAGAAGTCGAAAATAGCTATAACACAAAAATTCGTAAAAAAATAGAAAAAAATTGCAGCGCCACCTGGTGAAAAAATTAAGAACCAGGAGTCCCTGTGTGATATCGAAGCAATTGGGTGAGCGATTTCGGAAAAAAAGATTTTTTAAGATTTGCCCCAAAAAAAGAACAAAAAAATTCATAAAAAAAAACAAAAATCACTGGACCCTGACCATTTGAACAAACTTGGTAGACACCCACCCAAGGCAACCCCCCCCCCCCCCATGTTCCCCAAGTTTGAAGTGGATCTGGCGGTTTCCGAAAGGAAGTCGAAAATGTGAATTGTTGACGGACGGGGGGTCAACGGACAGAGGACCATAAGATAAGATCAACTAACTGACAAGTCAGCAGAGCTAAAAATCACTGGAGCGTGACCACTTGAAAAAGGTATGTAGAGACCCACCCAAGGTACATAGCCACTAAGTTTGAAGTGAATCTGGCTGGCCATTTTGGAGAAGTAAAAAAAGGTGAATTGTGAATTGACAGAGAGAAGCCATGGATGACTGAGTCTTCTAATATCTCAACCTGACTGGTAGGTCAGCTGAGCCAAAAAGCGACTGTGAGTCAAAAAGCCATGTTACAGGTGGTAACCTTATTCAGGAACTTCAATACAAGACTGTAACGTTATAAGATATCAGCACTTCATTACTGCGGAGTCCTGGACAGGCAAATAGCGTTGGTGAGGCCTAAAACAAATGTCGTGTTTCCTTATGCAGCGAAGCACACAAGAAGAGTAGGCATGTAGGTAGGGATTTAAAAAAAAAAATTATAAACTGTGAATCTCTGAATCACAATGTGATTTGATGTACTTAAGTTGAGTTATCTGACATCAACATTCTATTGAATTCCAAAAATTATTTAATGTTTTCTGACAAATTCTTGAAAATTATAAACAAAAATTATTCTTGACGAGCATTACACTGGCGCTGCATCTTTTTGATGATGCAAACAAAATTTTCACGGAGGCAATTAGCTTTCAATCGATTTAAATATATTGCAATTTGTATATTGTATTGGTTGATTGATTTAAAAGGATATGTTCGAGTGTCGGCCTCCCTTGCATTTTCATTAAATAAAACTAAACTTTCACACTTCATATATATTACAGAATCGCTTCAAATATATCTTTGTCTGGCATCCTTTCCTCGTTGGATGAAGTGTGACGGGTAAAAGACAGTGAAAGATGAAAAATGATACATGTTGGAACTTGAGTTGTGCATGTCAATATGGCAATCTGCCAGAGTAGTAAATGGAGAAATATGTTAATTTTCTTTACAAATTCATTATAATATCTAAAGCCTGCAGTGCTATAATTCTGCGGTTAATTTCACAATTTTTTGACATGGGGGTGGGGGGCCTCAAGTATTCTTATGTACATGTACTTTTTATTTCAATTCCATTAAATTGATTTAATATACTAGATCCCAAAGGGAGCCCCATGGCACGCAGAAAATATTGATCGGCTCTCGCTTTGCATCAGGTATGCTGGGGCTTCATTTGGGTTGCGGTGAAATTGCGATCGTTTGAACACTATCCGTTGCTAGAATACAACAGATTCTGTCATTCTATGCGGACAGTGCTCTTATATGCCTTCTATATTAAGCTTTGGTCTTTCTTTCTTTCTTGTCTATGCAATTCAAAGAGTTCGACACAACCATCCCCAGATTCGTCCTCGTGCAAACAGATGACCGTACATCTCCATTTGTATACCCGGATGTGTAAACTGGGTTAATTCATTCAGCTTTCAGGGACGTGGAAGCTCGTTTCCAGTTCTGAATTGCGGTAACATGTGCCGAAGTTTTCGAACAAAGTCTGCCTTGAAACTGTAAACTTGGCTAAAAGCAAAGTTATATATATATATGTATATATATATGTATATATATATATATATATATATATATATATATATATATATATATATATATATATATATATATATATATATATATATATATATATATATATATATATATATTTGTTGTAATATACTTTATTTCTTTAAGGAGGATTAGACAAATAGCCCGAGGCTAATACAGGTCTTCTCCTCATGTATACACGTACATATTTACAAAGTTCGGTACAATCACATTGAAAATTGGGAAAAAAAAAATAAAAAAAGAAAATTAATAAGAACAGGGACATATACATTTAGATGTCTGCACTTACAATTGCAAGATACATTATATTCAAAGAACAGGCGTTACTCATCAACAATATTATTGTCGTTGTTTTCTTCGTTGTCAGCCTCTGACTGGTCTTGAACAAAACGCTTTGTATTTTAAATGTAATCCATAGTTGCATCAACAATACTGCAATTGCTGTCATGAGAAAGTTGGTCATGACCAAATAAACACAATTTACATTTGTCAACATTAGAAAGGTCATGAAATGAAAGACCAGTTTGTGATGTCACAGTAATATCACTGACCCTTGCCAGAAAGTGTTGTTTGTGTAAAGTAAAGAGGGGGCACTGCAACAGAAAATGTAAGGTTGTTTCGGCATGGTAGCCACAAGCACATGCTTGGGTGTCACATAAGCGTCTTTAATATAAATGTGCTTTCAAAGCACTGAAATCTACTCTTAAACGGTTTACCAGTATGTTTTGCCTGCGAGGGCCATGTTTCAAATGATCGCGTCTGGCAGGAAACAAAAGTTTCTTAATAGGATTCATAAAGGCGGTCAGGGACTGCGCGGTGCGTACATTCAGAGGCAACGAATTCCACAACCGAGTTGCTGACGGAATAAATCCTTTTGAAAAAACATTTGTCCGATATGGTACCACAGTTCTGTCAGAATTGTTCCGTAACATATAGTTATGTCTATCCGTGTTTTGCAAAGGTAATAGTTCACTCATATAAGCAGGGCAAAGTGATTTTACTAATTTGAAATAAAGGACAAGTTTACAATACTTTCGTCTGTCTGCCAGACTCGGCCACCCAAGACAATCCTGAACTTTTACTTGACTTGAAGTCCTCATAGCACCTGATACAAATAATGCAGCTCTGTACTGTACGGATTCTAACATTGCACTACACTTCACTGAACAGCCGTCAATAACGGGAGCTGCATATTCAAGAATCGGTCTAATGGACAATACATAAATACTTTCAAGTGCTTTTAGTGGTAACGTATACATACATTTCCTTATTCTCCCCAATCATGTGGCGGCCTTGTTACACGCTGACCTTATGTGACTCTCCCAAGATAAATTATCAGTAAGGGTGACGCCCAAGTGTTTGTGCTCATGAACTCTTTTAACAGTTTTACCTGCAAAATTTAGATCTGGATGATTAGCTTTGATGGGTTTAGTGGATATAACCATTTCCTCTGTCTTGCCAGGGTTAAAATCGATTTTCCATTTTTTACCCCAATCTTGAACGACAAGTAAATTTTCATTTAAACTGATTGCTGTTAAATCAGGGTTTTCCACTATTTCCATCAAAGAAGTGTCATCTGCAAATAAGTAAATTTTACATGTTATATCACCAACCAAATCATTTATGAATACCAGGAACAATAGAGGCCCCAAGACACTTCCTTGGGGAACACCAGATTCTATGCTTACCCAGTTTGAAGATGCTCCATCCAACACCACTCTTTGTTTTCTGTTTGAGAGATAGGACTTGATCCAAGACAAGAGGGGATCACAAATACCATATTGTTTAAGCTTATGAATGAGGCCTCTGTGCCAAACCCTGTCAAGAGCCTTAGATACATCCAAAAACATTAGACGTACCTCTTTTCCTTTATCTAAAGCTGAACTTGTTTCATGAGCAATATGAATGAGTTGATTGACGGTGCCGTCCATCTTTTTAAAACCAGAATTACAGGCTGTAAGAAGATTATTGTCTGTAAGAAATTTATAGTCTTTTAAACACAACGATTTCGAATACTTTAGCCGTAGAGCAAAGAAGGGACACAGGTCTGTAGTTTTTAGTTAGAAACTCTTCGTCTTTTTTGTAAAGGCTGATAACATTTGCCTCTTTCCAGTTGTCAGGAAAACAGGAGCTCGATAATGACAAATTAAAGAATTTCGTTAAGGGATACGCTATGTAGGGAGCTAGCAGCCGTAATACCTTATTTGGAAGGTTGTCAGGGCCACCCGACTTAGATACTTGAAGTTTACGCAATATTGTTAAGACCTCCTCCTCCAATACGGTAATATCACCGAGTTTCAAATTTGTTTTAGACTCTAAGACAGGGACAACATCAGTCCCATCATCCAGGTTTCATTGTGAACTGAAGTAATTGTTTAACGCATTGGCTTTATCCATGGGTTCAAAAATAATCTGACCATTTTCACACAAAGGAGGCATCTTTTTATATGAAGACCACCCACAGGCACTCTTTAGGGTCGACCACCACTTTTTGGGTTCTGTGAACTTGTCTGCTAAAATATTGTACACTCGTTCATAATAGTTTCTCTTGGCCTCTCTTACTAGGTCAACAGCACCATTTCGTAGCTGACGATAGATTAACCAATCCTGTTCATCGTCAGTCTTCTTTGCTTTCCTATATGCCCGATTTCTTTGTCTCATCTTAAGCCTTAATTCTTAAATGTAATCAAACTTTGATATTCGTACAGAGTTTACATAGATATAATTCATTGGTAACATTTGTTCTGTCATGTGTGTCTTGTATATACTTACTGTGTGTCTCCATGTTCTGGAGAACCCATGTATTAGTCATTTCGATGTACTATAGGGCTATCCAGACTAAATAAATACGTTTAAACTAAACTCACCTGTCATGAACGGTTTGTCCCTTGGGCGAATCGTCACCTCTCTATGAGGAACGCATTCCGATACTACTTCTTTTAAAAACTGAGCAATAGCTAAACATATATCTGTTACATTTTCCTCAACAAAAAATGCTCCCCATGATATACATATATATATATATATATATTCGTATACCAGAAAATATTGGTACACAAAGGCCTTGCGGTAATGCTAAAATGCGACTGTTTCCCAAAGTGACACACGACTGAACTTAACACGCAACACGCCAACAGCCAACAGGTGATCGCTTGGACTTGTTCCCTCCTCTCGGTCGCACTCGCACCTAGGTTGGGCAATTACGCACTTCTCTTAGAAGTCGTGTGTAAACACAAATACGAAATAGCCTCTCATAAAAAGATGTACCAAAAATTTAAGCAAAAGTCAATACTATTACGCACTTTCTTTCGTTAGGGCCGATGTAAACACCAGCGGAACGTCGACCAACACGTGGAGCGATGTGCGCACGCGTGTAATTCTGACTGCATACGCCACGCCCACAGGTTATAGCTTGGTCTTGGGCAAGTTCCTTTGTCTCCGGTGGCAGGGTTGTACTGGCATCAAGGCTGGATAATTACGCACTTATATTAGAACACTTGTGTACACACAGATAAGAAAAAGCCTCTTATTAAAAGATGTACCCCCAAAAAATTAACAAACGACCTGCAGCTAAACTTTCTTCACGACACAGAGGCGCGTTTTTTCCGGTGAAACGATCCCCTAATGAGCAACAAGTGGATATTTTCAGACTTCTGAGAGCGGCCCTTGACCCATGTATCAACTTTGCATCAAGTTTTCAACTAAATTGAATTAATTGAGGACTTACAAATGATTCTTTTCAAGCTCTTCAGACCCGCAACCTCAACAATTGGGCCTTAAACCCAAAATTCCCGTTCAGAAACTTGGATATCCCCAATTTTTTTTTGGCATTGCCAAGCAACACGTAAACAAAGATGGCCGCCAAAACTGATTGTAATATCTGTGGCGAAGCCACAGATAAAAAATAGGAAAAAAATTGCAGCGCCATCTGGTGAACAAATTAAGAACTAGAAGTCCTTGGCAATGTCCCTGTGGGACATCAAAGCAATTGGGTGGACGGTTTCGTTGGAGAAGATTTTTCAAGACTAGCCACCAAAAAGAACAAAAAAATTCACAAAAAAATCCAAAAATCACTAAAGCATGACCATTTGAACAAAGTTGGTAGAGACCCACCCAGGGTACATCCCCACCAAGTTTGAAGTTAATCTGGATGACGGTTCTGGAGAAGGAGTCAAAAATGTGAATCAGCATTAGAATGTCCATTGACTAGCATAGTAATCAATAGGAAAGCTGCATTGACTACCAAGTGCCTGAATTGAAAAAATCATTAAAAATCAGGAATCCACAGCAGTGCCACGCAGTGAACAACTTTGTTTGACCCTTCTACAAGGAACATATCCACCAAGTTTCAGATTAATCTGAGTGACGGTTCTGGAGAAGTCAAAAATAGCAAAAATGTACAAAAATTCATTAAAAAATCGCAGCTCCACCTGGTGAACAAATTAAAAAATAGGTGTCCCCGGCAGGGTCCCTGTGGGATATCAAAGCAATTGGCTGGGCAGTTTCGGAGAAGCAGATTTTTTAAGATTTGCCCCAAAAAAGAACAAAAAATCCATAAAAAATCCCAATATCAATAGAGCGTGACCATTTGAAAAAAATTGCTAGAGATCCACCCAATGCACATCCCCACCTAATTTGAAGTAAATCTGGCCAAAATTATTCAAGTTATAACCATTAGAAGAAATTTCCATGTTAAACTTTCCTATTAAAACTTTTGTAAAGATTTTTGAAAAAAAATCATTAAAAATCCAAAAATCACTGGAGCATGACCATTTGTGCAAACCTCATAGAAACCCACCCAAGGTACATTGCCACCAAGTTTGAAATTAATCTGGATGACGGTTTTGGAGGAGAAGTCGAAAATGTGAATTAGCATTAGAATGTCCATTGACTTGCATAGTAATCAATAGGAAAGCTGCATTGACCGATAAGTACCCAAATTGAAAAAATCGTTAAAAATCAGATATCCGCAGCATTCCCACATAGTGAACAACTTTGTTTGACCCTTCTACAAGGAACATATCCACCATGTTTCAGCTTAATCAGAGCGCTGTCCGGTTCTGGAGAAGTCAAAAATAGCTATAACACACACAAATTAGTACCGGTAAAAAATTAGACAAATTAAAAACTAGGAGTCCTAGGGAGTGTTCCTGTGTGATATCAAAGCAATTGGGTGAGCGGTTTCGGAGAAAAAGATTTTTTAAGATTTACCCAAGAAAGAACAAAAAAAATCATTCAAAATCCAAAAATTACTGGACCGTGACCACTTGAACAAACTTGGTAGAGACCCAGCCAAGGCACATTCCCACTAAGTTTGAAGTGGATCTCGCCAACGGTTTTTGAGAAGAAGTCGAAAATGTAAATTGTGGACAGACGGACGGACGGACGACAAACCCTAACAAAAGCTCAGCTGACTGACAAGTTAGCTTAGCTGCAGATATGTGGCCTTCGAGGGGGCAGCAGGGTGTGGGCGCAGTGAGTTGGAGGGCGAAGCGAATGGAGGGCCTCGGACTGTTGGCCCCCTCAAAGGGGGCCAACAGTCCGAGGCCCTCCGGTCGCCGAAGGGGGCCAACAGTCCGAGGCCCTCCAGTCGCTTCGCCCTCCAACTCACTGCGCCCATACCCTGCTGCCCCCTCGAAGGCCACATATCTGCGGCTACACCAAGTTTCTGCTTAATCTGAGTGATGGTTCTGGAGGAGAAAAAAATAGGAAAAACACACAAAAAATGATAAAAAAAAAAAAAAAATAGAAAAAATTCGAGGCCTCAACGATCCATGATTAAAAGAAGACCAATTTCTAAATTTATTTTTCATTTGAATTTGAATGAAAATCACTGTTTCTTGTGAATAATTTGCCAACACTCTATACGGAAATTGACTGAAATATACCGATAGCATCCATGACCATCGCCCTAACCCATATATGGGTCTCTCCCTTTATTGAACGATCCCTCGTATAAATGACCACCTGGTTTGAAGGACCAAATTTGGTCACTTGTTTTTCTTTTATAATTTACCTCTTATGAACGACCACCTGTTAAACGCGACCAGCAACCATGCCAAATGAACAGATTTTGTGACCATATTATGCAAATGGGGGGGAGGGTTATTTCCTTATTGGACCTGTTTACTTAACCGTGATTTGTGACTGAGTAAAAAAAATTGCATGCTGGGATATTATGGATGGTTTTCTGCACTAAACCTCATAATGATCGGCAGAAATTTCCTTGTGGTGGGAACTTGGTCGCTCGCACTCATGATCGTTCACATCATCCACTTTGAAATACTTCAAATCCAAATGCAGGGCGAATGTTGTTGACGCTCTCCGTAAATGTCCGGAACAATCTTCCGTCATTTCCCCGCAGATCAACAACCCACGTGGTCATCTCTTTTTTGCATGCGAAACCTTACCTAACCCTGGCAGATACGAACAAAGCTACAGAAATATTATTTAGTGTTCTCATTTCTAATTGAACGACATTTTATGATAGAATATTTATAAAATGAACGATGATAACTTTCGCTGGATCAAAACCCCGATCAAGCACGTGCTTGCCTGCAGGACTCAGCGACCGACACTGACGAAGCGGGTAGATCCATTTTTCCCACGGTTCAGATCGTGGTAAACATGGTGCCCAAAACACACGTGGTGGCAGTAAGAAAATGCCGAGTCTTATTTTGATCCATAACTTATGAACTACGGGGAGTTAGGCTCCATGGAACGTGTAGCATAAAGTTAACGAAGTGAGTTATATCATCAAAACAAGTTTACGACATTTAACTTTAAGCTCATTACTTCGCAAGCGAAAGCTCCGTACGGGATTATGCATTAGCCCCATTGAGGCTGATTCAGATTCATTTTATTCGACATAGAAGTAAATACATTGTATACATTTTGGTAATTGCGCAAAAACATAAATGACAAAAAACAAGATAGATAATAGTGAGAATGGAATTACCATACAAAAATTGTAGTCAGGATGACCCTGCTAAGGATGATAAACATCCGCTTCCGCAAGGGCCACCTAGGAAAAGTTGCCTTATATGTTACACCTAGTTTCAGCAAAGATCCGGTCCATTACAAAGAAAATTAAAGACAAAAAACTCCGGCATTAATATACAAGATTTCAGAAATAATTATGAAGTGCTACTACATACGAAGCAGTCAACAATGGAGCAAGTTTCAGAATATTGGTTTATAAAATATGTTTTGATATATCCAGAGAAGGAGTGTGTGTGAATTTTTTCTGTTATGTGTGAAGGTGTATCAGAGAGTAATTTGGGGATATAGTGCCGTATGCACTTTTCGGTAGATACATGTTGGGGGGTGGCATAGCAAGGAGTGTTGCGATATCTCGTGGACTATGGGTGAGTAACAGGTAAGGCTGAGAACATATTATTAAAGTAGCAAGGTAATTCGTTTTCAGTATATCTATAGTAAAATTTCAAAGCTTTCAGTTTAAACAAGTCAGGCATTTTAAAAACCTTTCGGTCCTTAAATAAGGGCTCAGTATGTGCATAATAATGTGTAGAACATATTAAACGAATAGCTGACTTCTGAAGTTTAAATATGCTATCATAGGAATAACCCCAAGCCAACATAGAGTAATTAATATGTGGTAGAAACAGAGAATTGTAAATTAAAAGTAGTGTATTTATTGGAAGCAGATGATGTAGCCTTTTAAGTATTCCTATAATGCGAGCAGTTTTTTTAGCAATCTTATTTATATGGGCATTCCAATTTAATTTTTCGTTGATTATCAGCCCTAAAAAATCAAACTCACTTGTTCTCTCTAATTGTGTGTCTTTTAATTTTAGATAAATATTCATGTTTAACCTACGTTGAGGAAAATAGAAAAGCATATATTTGGTTTTTGGTATATTTAGAGATAATTTGTTTGCAGCAAGCCAGTGATATACTTTATTAAGTTCGGAGTTTATGTTGTTTGAGATATACCTGTTGTTTGACTGAGGTCCAAAATTGAAAGTACAAAATGAATTTATGAGAGTTGTGTCATCAGCATAGAGTATTGACTTAAAGTTTTGGGTAGCTAGATAAAGATCATTAACATAGATTATGAAAAGAAGTGGCCCAAGGATAGATCCTTGTGGGACACCAGTTATGATACGTAATGACTTGGAATGAACGTCATCTAGCTGAACATATTGGGTTCTATTGGTCAAGTAGCTTTTAAACCATTTTAGAGGTGTCTCAGAAACACCATAATATTTTAATTTGTACAAGAGAATTTCGTGATCCAACGTATCGAAAGCTTTAGATAGGTTTAGAAAGATTGTTAGGGGTATTTCTCCATTATCGAGAATCTTACATATTCTATCAACAAATTCTAAAGTGGCCGTTTCAGTACTATGAAGCTGTTTGAAGCCATGTTGACTTCTGTAAAACATATGGTGTGATGCAAAATGGTCATAGAGTTGACGATAGACCACTTTTTCAAAAACTTTCGAAAGAGTTGGAAGTAGAGATATAGGCCTATAGTTATTTAGAATTTTTTCGTCATCCTTCTCATATATTGGTATTACTTCAGCGTTTTTAAGTTCATCCGGAAATATTCCATTGGTAAGAGATTGGTTAATTATATGAGCCAATGGAGTCGCCAGTGAAGACTTAATCTTCTTTATAAGTCTCATCGACAGCTGATCATGTCCCGAGCTAGATTTAGGTTTAAACTTGTTTAATATTGATTCAACCTCAGCTGCAGAAGTATTTATGAAAGTGAAAATATTTTGCCACCGATGATTAAGGTATGTGCTGAAGTGAGGTAAGTTTTGCTGGTCTCTATTGGCTGCCAGTTTTGGACCAATGCCTGTAAAAAATGCATTAAATTTGTCTGCTACCTGACTCTTATTTGATTCCTTTCTGTCATCAATCATAAAAAAAGAGGGAAAATCATTTTTTCTTTTATTTACATTTAGAATCGTTTTTATAACATCCCATGTCTTTTTAGTGTCGTTTTTGAAATTTTCAAATTGGGAATGATAGTGATTCCGTTTATTTTGTTGAATTGATCTGTTTAGTATCTTATTGTAAATTTTTAAATTTTGCTTCAAAGTCAGAAATTGCTGAGAATCAGGATGTGTGCTCTTCATTTTTTGTAGAGATTGTCGCGAAATTTTATTGATCTGAGAATTCCATTTGTAATCCAAGGAGACTTTTTATGTTTATATTTGTTAAAACGGACGGTTTTGGTGGGTAGATATTTATCTTTAGAGTGATGTATTATTTTTATAAGTTTGTCGTAGTTGTGATTAGGGTCACAGTTTAAATCATGATCAAGAATTTGCATGAAGTTAGTATTATTTATAGCTGAGCGTAATGGAAAGACACACCTCAGGACCGGCAAATATTTTCAAGTTGCGACACACGTCTTTCACTAGTTTCACCACCAAGGCAAGCGTTCTTTATTGAAATAAAGATTTTAAGGGTTGTAATGGTTAAATTTAATAAATCGTGTTTTTTTTCCCAAAGCATGTGTAATCGATCATGATGAACTGGTGGTTGCAGAAATTTGCGTACCTCGCTACCACCAGGGAAAGGCCGCCCAGGATTTGAGCTGTTAGTGTTCAGCTCGCGAGTGTGGGGCTCCTCCATTGAGAGATCACCTGCATTATACGACCGCTTTTTGGTCTGCGCGCGGGTTGGTCGCTCAAAAGCGGGACTACTGTACTCTGATTTGTGCACTTTTTTTCTTCGCACAGACGGTGAAAGTGTGGTTTCCCTCAGTGCCTCACCACGTCAGCCTCGTAGTCCCACTGCACCAAGCATAACACAACAGATTAAGTTGATCATCTTGTTTACTTCTTGAAACAGCACCCATAAAATTTTAATCGAAAAGACCCGAAAAACTATATAGTGACGAATGTTCCAAAATCAATCAGGCTTCCCCGCCATCGCGTGTATGATGACATCTTTCATGATGAACAAACGAAGCATCGTTGCGATGAAGTATTCTGCCAATTTGTAACATTTGTACGCTTATTAAGCTTTTATTAAACAAAATTACCGCTTCACACTTTGTATCACAACCTCGTAATTAAAATCCACTTATTGTTGTCGCCAGTCCACTGTTTCCCTTCATGTGCCCAATGATGCGTGTATAAACGTAAACACTGGTCAACACATGCGAGTCCAGTTCTTCCTTTGTTTAATGGTTGACCTTGACCTTGTTGACATGTGATAGCCTGGTGGCGACCGCTGTCACAGGACTGCAGCTCCTTTTCGTACAAAACAGTTCCTCGCGATGTACCTCAAACTTTATATATTTTTACAGTAACTTGAATATTTTGTCCCGTTTTTTTATTAGGGATGGTTTTTAAGAACATTGACACTAAATTCTGGCTCTGTCTGGCTGACTATAAACTTTGTCACATGGTACAAAATCATTTAAACCATCAACAACAAATATAGGACAACTTTACGATTTCTGTAGCGGTCCTTTATGATTCTTGAAACGACCCCTCAACACTAAAATAGCGCTTTTTTTTAAAAAAAGATACGACACAACTTAAATAAAACATGTTGAATGAACATTTTATTGGCTATTCTCACATCGTGCACACTTAAAATTGTATTATTTCAGACATAATCCAGAATTCTGGGGCGTATAGGTTACGTAACATGTACGCAAACGCCTGGATTTTCGCCATATAAATATGCAGGGGTATAAATATTGATGCGTTTGTTTTGTACTGATAAGAAACAGTGAATTTTAACCTGACAATGGGTTAACATATGGACTCACTTTTTTTTCATGAAAATTCCCTAAAATTACATAATAATTATAACATTTTCCAACAGAAATGCAATAAACTAAACAAAATATGTGTTATGTTACATTCTTGAAAGATCTCCTTGCCTATTTGTATTTTGTTATTGTCTGAAATAACTTTTGTGACCTGCAAACCCGTATAAAAATGAAATTTGCATGTTGCCATGGTAACGAGGAAGGGGTCCACATAAAGGGTGGACCCTAATGTCAAAGGATATTTTGGGGGTGTGCATAAGGTATGGGCCCCAACTGGCGGCTGGCTATCTTGGGAGAAAATTAAATTTTGTGCATTTCTTGACTACGTTGTGGTTTACAGGTAACTTCCTCAAGACAGACACAAATATCTATCCAATTTATTTCCAGTGTACATGTAATGAACAAAAATAGAAAACAAAGAAACATTCAATGCTGCCATTTTTTGTGAAGAAATCCAAGCATGCCAGTAACGAGGAGTCTTCCAGGAATCACAGCAAGTCCACATAGTCATTGTCTATCCCCAGACCCTGGGGAATGCCAGTATTAGCTTGTATCTGTTGTTGTACCCTTACTATAATGGTCTAAGTTACGCGTCAGTCTCTGTTGCTGTGAGCTTAATAAAGTCCTTGTTCTAGATACACCACTGGTAAGAATGCTAACAAGTTCTGCTTGCATGACCTGCAGAGATGGCCGCTGGCTATAGTACATCAGTTCTTTCCTGTTGAACATTCTGTTTCCAATAATCCCACCTGCAATAGATAGCCAAATGAAGATATTGTTTAAATTTCCACCAGGGGTATTAATCATGAGATATATTGCTATGGACCTTAATACTCTCCATCCAGTGATTGGGTGGATTCTAAATCCCACGGGGGTCATCAAATTCACACAATGACTGGATGGGGCGTATTAAAGTCTATTCTACCATGGTTAGGCTTAATCTAACTCTAATAATTACCCCCAATTCAGCACTTTTCGCCTAGTAGGCCAACACAGGTCTACCACTACCAGTCACGCAGCTGATCGAGCAATGTGGCACTTCATTACAATCACTACGCGTAGTGCCAAATTACAATTCAATAGTTTATTTCCACAACAAAAGTTTTGTACAAATTATAGATACAACAAAATATTGGGGGTGAGGATGGCTAGAAGGCTATGCCTTGTACCACCATCCAACAACTGAAAATAAAATATGTGTTGGGATACATGTGCTTAAACTTTGTTAATAAAGATTAAATTACAACATTACACATAAGAAACATAATAATAATCAAACAAGTTTTAAGTTGACATAAATTAAGTATATGAATTATAACAATTTCTCTATAGTACAAAAACAGGGTGAAGTGAAGTAAATTAATTAATTACGGCAATGAATTTAAGTGGTTGTAAGTTAACATAAGCAAAGAGTTCCATTGGTTTTACCAACCTCAGAGCATCACACACACATACGAACCAGGGTTTATACAGCTTAGCAACTTTCAAATTCAAGGACTTTTCCAGGACTTTCCAGGACCTTTTTACCAAAAATTCAAGGACTTTCCAACTTGATTGATTTTTCTTTTTTGTGTCATACTGTCTATTTTTGGGGTTTCTATACTGGGAGGGGAGAAAGAGATCGAGCTAACCTAACTTTTGCAAGAAGATATATTAATGGATATATAAAATTCAAGCACTTTTCAAGGACTTGATTGCAAAAACTTTGATTTTCAAGGTTTTCAACGCCTTAAAAAAGCAGGTAGTAAATTCAAGTACTTTCAAGGATTTCAAGGACCTGTATGAACCCTGGCGAACACTGTTGGACTGTGAGTAAACACTGTGTTCAACTTCAACATCACATTTTGGAATCGATTAGTAATGCTAAGTAGTGGAAACAGTACGTCAACTGTTTCAAATGGAAGTTTGCAATTCTGTCAACAGATGGCACTGCATGTATATAAACAAAGCGTTCAGGCCTGCCTCAAAAAATTTAACACCCCAAACTGTTTGCTTCAAATTTTAAGCATAGAAACACAAAGTTATATTTTCTTTTGGATAGATAAATATTATTCATCCTCATAAGACAAAAAAAAAAGTTCATTATGAATTGCTGGATGGAGCCGTGGTTAGTGCTGACACTACCACTGGTCAAAGATCAAAATGCAGCCATCTGATTGGCTGTTACTCACTGCCCATGATAGAATTTCTGGTATACATGCCTAAAATTAACACCCCCAAGTTTGCAAGGTTACTTTAACCTCACAATGGGTAACTGCAACAATCTCATGCAGGACACATACAGTTCACCAATGTAGACATTCTCTGGATGATTTTTGTACACTTGTACCTTTCTAAAATAACAAAGTGTGATGTACCTGGCATCATAATTGTGACTGGCATATTTTATCTACAGGTATGAAATTTCAAAATATAGAACCTTACATAGTCAAGAGTGGGACATTGTGTTGATCTTACAGTTGACAGCTGCTAGACTAGAAAATATAGAACCTTACATGGTCAGGAGTGGGACATTGTGTTGATCTTACAGTTGACAGCTGCTAGACTAGAAAAAGAGCAAGCAAAACTACTCAGCATTTTTCTCACTAATATTTGTCATAAAGGAGAAGATACTACAACGTTTGTTCACACCTGCAACATTTTCTTTATTCTATTAAATTTTGAAAATATTCCACCATAACAGTCTACTTTTCAATGCTAATCTGATACATGGGTCCACATTTCTATGCCAAGTATCATCAGGGTGAAAAAATTCCATCCTGGGTTTGCTTGTCTGAGGACAAGTGCCCCTATGTTTTACATGTTATTTTTCTGAATTTTTACTTGTCCCTCTTGCATCAAACTTTACTTGTACCCAACAACAGGATATAGGAATTTTCTCACCTTGTCACAACTGATGAACAGCTCAGAACTGAACGCTGTCAGGTATGTGGGCCAGTGTGTGCAAGCCAAATCATTAAATCATGCTGACTGTTGTATCACAAAGCAACTTATACAATGCTATGTATTCAGTCTGGCAAACACTGGCAGATTTTCTCCTAGTCCAGGAGCTGGTAATTGACTCTTGAACACACAGTAAACAGAGAATCTGTCACTGCATTACTTGGCTCCCTACAATCCAGGTAACTGAGACCCAGATGTCTTTTTAAATTTCATAAAATGTCCCACCAGACAAATATACCAGTGTATAAATTTTGATTTATTCATTTTTGAGATATACAATATGGCTGTAACAACAGTGACAGCATAGACATTCCAATGGAAAACATGGTCTCTAACTGAAAGTGGGAAGGCATTTTAGAAATCCTTTGAAAATCGGTGAATTTTTCAAATATGTACTTTCGAAAATCGTGGTAACCCAAACTAAAGAAAACTTAATTTTGACCTTTTCATAACTGAAAAATAAACACTAATGAAACAAGGCTTAAAGCCTAGAGGTGAGGCTTTTTGGTGTTTTTCCTTTGTTTTGATTTAATAGGGCCTGAACATATATTTACATGTATAATATTCTGTCCATGGGGTGGCCTCTGAATACTTTTGTAACATGACTATAATACAGTGGTCCCTGCTTTGAGAGACCGCTGGCATCAAAGACCAGTTGCCTTATAAGCCCACATTTCTCAAGTCCCTAGTGCTATCTTTCCAATGTTATTATACCTGCATTGAGAGACCACAGTTGTTGATTTACATGTATAATAAAACAAAATGGAACACTGTTGATTTATATGTAAATTACTTTTTTTATTCACAGTGTAAAAATAACTCTAAGTGGTAATATGTCTTATTATTCTAACATCACATATAACAAGATAATTTTGTTCTGTTGCTTTTGCAAGTTGGGATACATTTGTACAAACCAATCTTGATATAAAACTACATGAATGATATTGCTTTTAATCATATACATATACATGTACATGTATATGAAATTTGGTTACATTTGTGAATAAATATTCATGGCTACTATAGTAATATCTGTAAGACCTAAATATGAATATTTTGTTAACATTTCAATGCATGTCGGTTTGTGTATGATCAAACAAAAATTTATTTCTAAGGTGGGAGCGAACATATTTTGGAGATCGTTTATGCGCATGCATAATGTGTTATGACATATGTAAAGCAGCCACAGTGACGTATGAAAAGACCTGTTGCTAAAGCCACTGCGAAGAGGTGGATCTAGAAGAAGACCTGAGGATTACTCGGCAGTTTCACAAGTAACTGTGTGTTTTTCGTAACTTGTTCTTTTACATTGTGTATATTACACGAGCGAAGATGTGTTTGCATAAAATTTGACAGGTTCTCTGCCACTTGCGGTGTCATCGCATCAATATGGTATCTATGCGGTCATTACCATGTTGACCATCACATGAACATTATGGCGATGTCGCTCATCACAAGCACATGCTTTTGAATATCGGTGCATTGCTCACAAATTAAACTTGATGTGTGTTTTGAAGTCTTATAATGAGTTCTTATTGTATGTCACTAAGTCTGCTTTATTGATTGCGTTCAATTGATTGTGAGATTCTGAGATGAATCAAGATCTAGGTCATGGATCCGAACGAGAAGTGGATGTTTGTAAACATTGCCATGCTGATACTGTCGACATTTTCAGTTCATGTTTTAAATGACCTGTCACTCAGTGCTGTACTCAACCTTGCACTCGTTAAGGCCACTTTGTTTGATGCTACAACTTTTTTTTCTTCTTTTGATATACTATATAGGGAAAAGGTGCGCCAGAACAGTCAGGGAGAGATGGGAAAAGTTGTGTTTTAATCGGAGGGAAAATGGCGTCAGTGAAAAATTTTAAAGCGAAGCAAAACTTATATAATTTAAAAATTGGTTTGATTCATTTGCTTGTTTAGCTTTAGATTTGTCACATCGTAATCATTCATAACTTGCCTTTTTTGAACGATCAGAATAGAGGTTAAAATGTATGTAAATATATATATATATATATATATATATATATATATATATATATATATATATATATATATATATATATGTATATGTATATGTATATATATATATATGTATATATATATATATGTATATATATATATATGTATATATATATATATATATATATATATATATATATGCATATTTTGAGTGTGATCAAAACCCCATCTTTGGCTGGGGTTTGATGGACTTTACAAATCAAATTCTATTCACCCACTTTAAACCACTTTACATATTGCGCCAAAACAGCGTACTTGCACAAGACTCGTAAGGGGAAGTGATAACTTGATTACATTTTCTCGTAGACTTTTTAGATCACTGTAACGAATGCTCAATGGATTTTTTCCGTCTGATGCATCTTTGGACGTGTTCAGACTGGTAACTGTCTGGATATGCAAAAACCTACGGAGAGCCTCATTGAGCTGACAAAAGTTCAAAGTTCAAAGATTTGACATCACATTCACGCACGAATACAAGCAAGATACGGAACTTCTTTAAACAGAAAGGTCCTGATAATGTGCATAGATCAATAAAGAATATCTACATTTTACATCAGCAATGAGCAGTAATACCAGTGTTACCATTAAGAGCACAAATGAAAGAAAATAGCCTACACCTTTTTAAAATCTGTTTCTTGTTTGCACCAGAATACATAACGTTCGGCGTATGTGCGCCGTTGACACACTCTAACAGTTAGGCATTTTCAGCTAACAGTTAGGCATTTTCAGCAGTTGTTAAGAATAAAGTCTGGTCACAAATCAGGACTATTAATACAACAGGAATAGTTTCTGGTTTTCAAATATTGAACTTTTTAGGTCTACTATGTACTATGTACATGAGAGGTGGTCTCCTTACGGAGCCCCACCTACAAATTCCTTGATACCTTTTTTGAGCCACATAGGCACACATAAAATCTGTGGAAAATTAAAAAAGAATATTGGAAATATTAACAGGTATTTTTGAAAAAATTGTTAAAAATCAGGAATCCACAGCACTGCCACATAGTGAACAACTTTGTTTGACACTTTCAGAAGGAGCATATGCACAAAGTTTCAGTTTAACCTGAATGAGGGTTCTGTAGAAGAAGGCAAGAAAAGCAAAAGCACACACACAAAAAAAAAACATAAAAAACTGCAATGCCATCTGGTGAACGAATAAGAACAAGGAGTCCCTAGGAGTGGTCCTGTGTGATATCAAAGCAATTGGGTGGGCAGTTTCGGAGAAGAAGATTTGTTAAGATTTGCTCCACAAGAAAAGAACAAAACAAGAGGATCATGATGATCCTGTGCTCTGCTGACTGGAATCTGCTTTTATAGTATTGAGAAGAAGTTGCACATGGAAATGCAATGGTGCAACATATTGTAAAGATTTAGAGTAAAACTTGTGAAAAGCTTATGTAAACTTGTGAAAAGCTTATGTTAATTATAAAGAAAATATATCTTACAAAACTTGAACTTCCAAATAAAGTTACCTAAAGGGTAAATATTGTAAAGCTGAGCTCTCCGTAAATGTTAGATCTAGTCTGTGCCAGCCTACAACAGATTATTTGGCAGCCAAACACACAAGTAGTTAAAAGGAATAATTAAAGTGCTGTTTCATAAACATCGATTAGCACCAGACTCTCCCTCTCTGCCATATGTCAAAATATCATTGAGTGGTAGAGGGCCATCAAAAGGTCATTAATTACAGTTACCGTATGTTTAAAGATACATGGGAGACTGAAAGTCTCAGAATGCACGTGTTTACTGACAGATACTAATGAGTGTGTGGCCATTGAAACTTCATGAGCTTGTTTGTGCAACTGGTTTCTTCAAGTTAATAAAACCTGTGTACTAAGTGGATAAACGAGTTTTTACCATCTAAACTCCAAAGAGTCGGGTCATTCTTAGCAGCTCCCACTGCTTCTGCATATTTTGAAGGAGGCAAGAATTTAAGTCTTAGAACAGTGAATCTCTGACGCAGGTCAGCTCGTGTGCGTACAAGCCCGAAATTACAACACAATAGTAAAGGGACGGAAGAACTTTACAATATGCACTGTATTGCCACATATACATATACAGTGGCAGTACTCACTTACAGTTGCAAAGTTTGATATCCCATTACTTTGTCAAATATTACCATGTCCATATTGTTTCCACAAACTTTCATTGTCTGAAGTCCAACTATATTTTGATACATTTTTAAGAAATTCTGTTGAGCCGTTCTGGAGAAGAAGAAATAGCCTTACACACAAAAATTCATAAATCAAGAGGCCCATGGGCCTAATGCTCTGTTGGCATCGTGGCTATATTGCACCTATTCATTTCAAGGTTGTGAGTCCTCAAGTGGCTTCTAGACATATAAAGCTTAATGTAAAAAATGTCCACCATATGGCTCTTTGTTCCACATGTAACAAGTCAGCAGAGCTAAAAATTTCATTGAAAATAAAAAAATCACTGGAGCCTGACCATTTGAACAAACCTGGTAGAAACCCACACAAAGTACATTGCCACAAGTTTGAAGTCAATCTGGATATATGGCTTTGGAGAAGCAGTCGAAAATGTGAATTAGCATTAGAATGCCCATAGACTTACATAGTTATCAATGGAAAGCTGCATTGACGGATAAGTACCCAAATTGAAAAAAAAAATCGTTAAAAATCAGGAATCCACAGCAGTGCTACTTAGAGAACAACTTAGTTTGACCCTTCCACAAGAAATATATCCCCAAGTTTCAGCTAAATCTGAGTGACAGTTCTGGATAAGAAGTCAAAAATAGCAAAACACACAAAAAATCATAAAAAATTTTAAAAAACGCAGTGCCACCTGGTGAACAAATTCAGAACTAGGAGTCCAACTATTGCCCTACCACACTCGTATGTTAGCCTTTCCTAAATCTATAGATTAATATAATCTATTAGTGTCTTGGAATGAGTGTTGTATTTTATCAGTATTGTTCCATATATATGGAAACACTTCAAACGAGTTTTATATAGCTTTTTGGTGTCATAGGTTTTGTGGCATAGTTTTCTGCTGTCCAATGACCACACCATAGGCTATATTCTCTGGAAGGTTCCCAGTGATATCAGGATTGAAACTATGTCAAATTTGAATTTTTCTCGTTTAACAAAAATTTTTATCACATACTGTTTGCTGTATATCCCTATTTCAC
The DNA here is from genome assembly GCA_964020975.1 of Hermodice carunculata. Taxonomy (NCBI): domain Eukaryota; kingdom Metazoa; phylum Annelida; class Polychaeta; order Eunicida; family Amphinomidae; genus Hermodice; species Hermodice carunculata. The sequence goes on from OZ026618.1 coordinate 2,441,711, forward strand.
GTTCAAGGACAGTCCGGACGGACGGTGGATGGCTAGTAGCAACATAAGCTCAGCTGACTGACAAGTCAGCTGCGCTAAAAATGAACACACACACAAACAAGGCTTAAAGCCTGGAGGTGGGGCTTTTTGTTGTTTTTCCTTTGTTTTCATTAGGGCATGAACATATGTTTACATGTATAATATACATATACATGTAAATGAAATTTGGGTACACTTACGAGTAAATATTCATGGCTATTATAGTAATATCTGTAAGACCTTCATTTACCGGGCTTAATATGAATATTTTGTTAACATTTCAATACATGTAGGTTTGTGTATGATCAAACAAAAATTTATTTCTAGGGTGGGAGTGAGCGTATTTTGGAGATCGTTTATGCGCACGCATAATGTGTTATGACATATGTAAAGCAGCCACAGTGACGTATGAAAAGACCTGTTGCTGAAGCCACGGCGAAGAGGTGGATCTAGAAGAATACCTGAGGATTACTCAGTAGTTTCACAAGTAAGTGAGTGTTTTTCATATTTCGTTGTTTTACCTTGTACATATTACACGAGCGAAGATGTGTTTGTATAAAATTTGACAGGTTCTCTGCCACTTGCGGTGTCATCGCATCAATGTGGTATCTACACGGTCATTGCCATGTTGACCATCACATGAACATTATGGCGATGTCATTCACCATCAGCACATGCTTTTGAATATCGGCGCATTGCTCACAAATTAAACTTGATGTGTGTTTTGAAGTCTTATACTGAGTTGTTATTGTATGTCACTAAGTCTGCTTTATTGATTGCTACATTTTTAATGTTTGTCAGGGTCAACACATAGCAGGCACAAAACTAGTAAGAATGACACTATTTTTTCCCAAGAAAATGAGTCAGATATCTGAATATTTCAGATAAATGAGTCAAAAAACAAAGGAACAACAACTTCAGTCCCTTCAAATTTGTGTCATTATAATGAATATGTCAGATAACTGAGTGTCACTTTGAGTTTTCACTGTATTATTTCATTTGAGCTCCAGTACACTTTAATCAGGTGGTGCAAAATAGAAACAGAATTGTTAACCCCCTCATCACTGGAAGTGCTTCTCCTCTGGTTTAGTTTCTACCCTTGATCTGTAAAAGGCCACCCTGTACATTTGATACATACAGGTTGTCATTTTCCATTCCAAGGGTATGCAGGAAGATGGACCTTAAACAAGAGGGCTGTGTGAACAGCCCGTGCCTCAGCTGATCTTGACATTCATCACACTTGCAGCTCTATGAACTTTGGAAAGGATCAAGGACACCATGTTCTGAGTAAGTCTGACCTTTATAGAAGAACACCCACACGTGCAACATCAAAGTTCAAGTAATTCTCAAGTTATCATGAAGAGTAAAATTCATGCATGTTGCACTGTGACCCCTCAAACGAGGTCAAGGTCATTCATGTACTGTCTCAGCATGACCTTCATACAGAATAATTAACATGTGTAGCTAACTCAAAACAGATCTCAAGATATCAAGTAAACAGTAAGTTTCGTGTCAGTTGTCCTGTGAATTAACATTAGAATGCCCATTGACTGACATAGTAATCAATAGGAAAGCTGCATTGAACGATAAGTACCCGAATTGAAAATCCTTAAAAATCAGGAATCCAAAGCAGTGCCACCCAGTAAACAACTGTTTGACCCTTCCACAACAATATGTCCATCACATTTCAGCTTAATCTGAGGGATGGTTCTGAGAACAAGTGAAAAATAGCAAATCCATACAAAAAATTCATTAAAAAAAATTGCAGCGCCACCTGGTGAACAAATTGGGAACAAGGTGTTCCCGGGAATGTCCATGTACGATATCAAAGCAATTGGGTGAGCGGTTTCAGAGAAGAATTTTGAAGGTTTCCCCCCCCAAAAAAACAACAAAATTCATAAAAAATCCAAAAATCAATAGAGCTTGACCATTTGAACACACTTGGTAAAGATCCACCCAAGGCACATCCCCACCAAGTTTGAAGTAAATCTGGTCAATATTATTAAAGTTATGACCATTACAAGAAATTCCTATGTTAAGTTTTTCTATTAACTTTTGTAGAGATTTTTGAAAAAAAAATCACAAAAAAATCCAAATTCATTGGAACATGACCATTGGAACAAACCTGGTAGACACCCACCCAAGGTACATTGCCACCAAGTTTGAAATTAATCTGGATGTTGGATTTGGAGAAGAAGTCGAAAATGTAAATTAGCATTAGAATGCCCATTGACTTACATGGTAATCAATAGGAAATGTGCATTTACCCCAAAGGAGCTGACTTGAAAAAATCATTAAAAATCAGGAATCCGCAGCATTCCCACACAGTGAACAACTTTGTTTGGCCCTTCCATTAGGAACATACGGTTGACGGTTCTGGAGAAGAAGTCGAAAATAACTATAGCAAACAAAAATTCACAAAAAAATTAGAAAAAAAATGCAGCGCCACCTGGTGAACAAATTAACAACAAGGAGTCCCTAGATGTCTTCCTGTGTGACATCAAAGCATTTAGGTAAGCAGTTTCGGGGAAGAAGATTTTTTTAAGATTTGTCCAAAAAAAAAAAAAAAATCATTAAAAATCCAAAAATCACTGGAGCATGACCACGTGAACATAATTGGTAGAAACCCATTCAAGGTATATTGCCACCAAGTTTGAAGTTAATCTGGATGAAGGTTTTGGAGAAGAAGTAAAAAATGTGAATTAGCATTAGAATGCCCATTGACTTGCATAGTAATCAATAGGAAAGCTGCATTGACCGACAAGTACCAGAATTGAAAAAATCATTAAAAATCAGGAATCCGCAGCATTCCCACATAGTGAACAACTTTCTTTGACCCTTCTACAAGGAACATATCCACCAAGTTTCTGCTTAATCTGAGTGATGGTTCTGGAGAAGAAGTCGAAAATAGCTATAACACAAAAATTCATAAAAAATTAGGAAAAAATTGCAGTGCCACCTGGTGAACAAATTAAGAACTAAGTGTCCCAGAGAGTGTTCCTGTGTGATATCAAAGCAATTGAGTGAGTGGTTTCGGAGAAGAAGATTTTTTAAGATTTACCCAAAAAAGGACAAAAAAATTCATTAAAAATCCAAAAATCACTGGACCGTGACCATTTGAACAAACTTGGTAGAGACCCACCCAAGGCACATCTCCACCAAGTTTGAAGTGAATCTGGCTGACGGTTTTTGAGTAGAAGTCGAAAATGTGAATTGTGGACGACGGACGGACGATGGACCCTCAAAAAACCTCAGCTGACTGACAAGTCAGCTGAGGTAAAAATCACACCAAAATCCCAGCAGAAGATGGGGTTTTAATCACACTTAAAATATGCATATATATATATATATGTATATATATATATATATACATACATACATACATACATACATACATACATATACATACATACATACATACATACATTTCAACCTCTATTCAGATCGTTCAAAAAAGGCAAGTAGTTATGAATGATTACGATGTGACAAATCTAAAGCTCAACATGTAAATGAATCAAACCAACTTTTAAATTATATAAGTTTTGCTTTGCTTTAATAATAGTTTTCACTGACGCCATTTTCCCTCCCATTAAAACACAACTTTTCCCATCTCTCCGTGACTGTTCTGGCGCACAGTTTCCCTATACAGTATATCAATCGAAGAAAAAATAGTTTTAGCATCAAACAAAGTGGCCTTATCGAGCGCAAGGTTGAGTGAGTACAGCACTGAGTGATAGGTCATTCAAAACGTGAACTGAAAATGTCGACAGTCTCAGCATGGCAATGTTTACAAACATCCACTTCTCGCTCGGATCCATGACCTAGATCTTGATTCATCACAGGATCCCACAATCAATTGAACGCAATCAAGAAAGCAGACTTAGTGACATACAATAACAACTCAGTATAAGACTTCAAAACACACATCAAGTTTAATTTGTGAGCAATGCATTGATATTCAAAAGCATGTGCTCGTGATGAGCGACATTGCCATAATGTTCATGTGATGGTCAACATGGCAATGACCACGTGGATATCCTAAGTGAATGACACGAGTCACATGACACTCTGATAAGAAGCACAGTTTGGAAGATGACAGGAGGCTGGCAAGACGTACTTTGCCTCTGGCTGTCACATATGTCTGCACTTATTTCTAACAGACATCATGCCTCTCAATAGCGATGGGGGTTGACCATGATTGTATGGGTCTTCGCCCCTACTATTGGATTGGGTGATGGGATTGTGGTACCTGTCAGGGAAAGGGAGTTGTGGTGGTCAACTGCCCTTGCTGTCAGGCTTGTAGTACCTGTCAGGGAAAGAGAGTTGCGGTGGTCAACTGCTCTTGCTGTCAGGCTTGTGGTACCTGTCAGGGAAAGAGAGTTGCGGTGGTCAACTGCTCTTGCTGTCAGGCTTGTGGGACCAGTTCAGGTCAAGGGAGTTACGGTGGTTAACTGCCCTTGTGGTCTGGCTTGTATGTCCTGGTCAGGGAAAGAGGGTTGCGGTGGTCAACTGCTCTTTCTATCAGGCTTGTGGGACCAGTTCAGGTCAAGGGAGTTACGGTGGTTAACTGCCCTTGTGGTCTGGCATGTATGTCCTGGTCAGGGAAAGGGAGTTGCGATGGTCAGCTGCCTTTGCTGTCAGGTGGCATATTTTGTCCCAGCTTGGTGCTTGGGCAGGACTGGAGAGTTGCAGGCGGGCGCATGTGGGTTAACAGTAATTGGATCTGGGTGGTCCTCACAAGAGGCTGCTATACATTTGGTATGGCACCGATACGTGTATGCATACAAGCCTCCAGCTAGTGTGATCACAGCTATGGTTGGTTGTATCATAGCTATGGTTGCTCTTTGTGAAGACATGAGTTGCTACATGAATAAAGATTTTCTCAGTGCGATCTCTGTGGTGATTAAACAGCAATTGACATACTGATTGACCTTGGGGTTCCTATACTTGCAGGTTTCAACCCCTGATTTTGTGTTTGCTGTATTTTCATGGGCCACTACGTATAACACTGGGTTGTAGGTCTATGTGTATAGTTAGGGCTGCAGGGCCTGGCGTGTGTATATAAATAATTATGTCCCTGGTGTTTATATATTTTCCAACACACTTTTCATGATACTGGCAAGCTTCCAATTGTTTACATGTTTGAATAATCATAATTTTATTACCCCCAAGAATAAGGAAAAAGTAGAATGTTTTTATTGTTTGGGCAGGATAGCCAGGACAGAGAGCTGCTTGGGGTTTTATTTGCTTGAGACGGGGATGCGTATGTGCCTGTTGCTCTGTAGGCAACAGGTCTCAAGTTTGATATATCTGTTTGTACTTATGTGTGTAATGGCAATTTTGTTTCTCTTGTGTATGTAGCGCCGTCTTTGTTATTTTAGTTCATGATGTCAACTCTTGGGCGACCTGTTCCCCCGATGGTGGGTGTGAGGTCAGGGCCTCAACGTTCTGTCCACATAGTTCCTTGTCTTTCAGTAACGGAGGCCCTAAGACTGATCAATGGATTCTAGTACGCTTGTCATTGCTGTTGTGGATATCTGTTGACGGCGTAGGCCAGAGGTGACATTGTCCGTGTATCTCGGCACACATCAATGTATTTTTTGATACTTTGCCTGTTGATTTTAGAGCTGCTTATTACCATATTTCTTTGTTGTCTAGAACTTTGGCATTGAACTTCCCTTTTATGTTTTTCTTTACATTCTTACTTGCACGTCCCAGAGATTTTCTGACATTGGTTATTTTCATTCCTGTTCATGCATATCTGTAATAATTATGATTGGTACCCTTACACTTGCTCCTTCTGTCAGACTTGGACAATATATTATGTTAGGCTGTTGATTTTGGATTATGATCGGTCTTGTGTGGCTCTTTACATGTCCCCCTTGATTTTTGGAGGGGGGTGGGTGGGTTCAATTGTTGTATTAAAATGAGTAACATTCACAGCAAGGTTTCAGTTGCGCATTTGTACTTGGTCAAGGACTAGTACCGTACTCTTTGCAGTGTTGCACGTTTACATCTTCTGCTATGGCATCGGAACAAGCCACATACCAGCCTAAAGTATGTCTGAAACAGGAGCACACTTTAAAGGGGAAAGACGTGTTCCCTTTAATTTTAAGGCTTAAACCTCTGGCTATAGAGACCAACCGGCCCAGGGAACAAGACTTGGCCAGTGTGTCAAGCAAGTATCCCATCACCAGTTATTCAGAGCCGGAACTCTGAGGGGAGTTTGCCAAACTTACAGGCTATGATACCAGTGTGGTGTTAGAGGCTGCCGGCCTCCCGTCTGATAGGCAGAGCTGCCTGCTTGCACTGCATGCTGCAGTGCTACAGGCAAATACATCAGGAGCCCCTGAAGGAACGCCTCTGCAGCCTGGGGATGCCAGAAACCCGAGGCACACAAAAGGTATGAAGAGGGTGAGTGTTCTGAACATAGCTAGTAAATATATAACAACCTATAAAGTGTATAATGTATATAATGTGGAAAAAAAAAAAAGTCGGAATGGGATTTTAAAGGGCCATGCAGTCTGTCATTAGGACGGGACATGTCTTCTTCTCTACAGTATAATGTGACTTCCTGTGGTTTCTTACACCTGTGGGCTACATGTATCTGCTGTACACCTGTAGTAGGTCTGCTAAACAGACATGGCACATGGACACCACAAAGTACATATGCATTGTATCGTGTAGAGGGGGCTACTGCTATGTAGTTTTGTTACCCCTGTGTGTGTCCCTCACAATCCAATGATGATTATACACTTTCGTCTTATCATTACTTCATTTGAGTACTTGAAATGTGGGCATATTGTGGGTTTCTTGTGTTTGACTCGATTGGGGTCCGGCAGATGATTATTTAATTACATTTCTGCTGGTTTTTAATTTAGGCGGCCACTGCTACTGTGACCAGTGACTGTGAGAAACAACCTTGTCCGTCCACATCAGACGACCCCCCTCGGATGGGCCAGGAGGCGTCCAGGCTGCCCTCACTGGAGCAGGAGGTAAAGAAGCTCAGACAAGAGGCGAACAGTGGCTCGGTGGATACAGCATTGGCCCAGGTGCGAGCCTTGGCAGCAAAGCCACATGTGGAGAATGCTGTGCTCCTGGCAGCGCTGGAGCACCTGTCAGACACGGCCCAGAGGTTGACCCACAAGCAGGCTGACCACTATAAACTGTGCTTAAAAGTCTGCAGGGATATGGAGAAGGAGGGCGACTTAAGGTCCCTTGTAATTAAGCTTGTTGGGTCAGAGGTTGCGAAAAAAGTCCACAGTGCTGTGGAGGGTTCGAAGAAAGTTCAGCGTAAATGGAAGGAGCTTGGGTCGGCAACAACGTACAGCGGACAGTGTGCCCCCCGGGCCGGGGGCGTCACCTGTGCCTGTTACACGCCCACCTATGGGGATGGGTGTCAGCTGGCCAGGGTATGCTCCTTTCCCTTACCCTATGTATCCTGGCATTCACCCAATGCGTATGGATAGTCACCCTGGTTTTAGGGGGGGCTACCGTGGGAGGGGTAGGGGTAGATCAACTGAAAAACGGTGTTACTACTGCAAGGCAGTGGGCCACTTCATTGGTTCTTGCCCAAAACTACAAGGTGTGGGGAAGAAAGAGTAATATACGGTAGGCCTACCAACATTTGTTTCAGGTACATGTTGTGCTATGTCACATGTGTAAAGACTGTTCCATGTGTCAATTTACTTGCTTTCATCTGGTGTCATTTAGATTATACTACCATATACGTGCTTTGATACAAGTTCTCTCACATTATGTGGCCCAAGTAAACTTATAGCATCTAGGCCTATGTTTATAATTATGTTGTCTTAATATGTCATGTGCATTTCCTTGCCATGTATCTCGTTGTTGTACTTAGGGGACATTGTTTTTACCTTTGTTCCTTACAATACTGCCAGGCTTCCATGTCACTTTGCCATGCTATCTAAATGTTTACAAATATACTGGCATTCGAACATTTTGCATTTCTGGTACCTGTGTTTAGTTTTCAGGTTATCTCAGCTCTAGACACCCAAAGGGGACCTTATCTCCTAGTGGGCTTGTTACAGCTCACGCTGGGTGGATAGGATTGGGGTGACCTCCGCGGGGTCATGTGGCCGGGTCCGTCTGCTGTTTTCCGTTATGTGGGCATTTTCTTATTTTCCAGGGCTGGACACACATGGATGTGCTCATCCCTCAGTGGGAACTCGCAGCAGGTTTCTGCCCTATGTTCACGGCGGAGGACTGTAGACTGCATCCCGGCTGGGTGACCTGGCGGGGGTCCCCTCACGATCCTTCTACCCATCAGGTTGATGCCATGCAATTACAAAACATTATGCAGTGGGATTCACAATTTTTACCTGTGGAACAGCAATTATTTCGAGACCCTACTCACTTTGTGGCCGGCCAACTGCACTCTCAGTTATCGAATTGGGAGTTTTTATTTGGACAGTTAGAGCAGGGGTCATCTGCTATGGTACTGATGTGGCTCAGAGAGGGGGTAAGAGTGGAACATTTTTTCAGGCATTTCAAAGGGAACTTCAAAGGGCAATCGTATGATTGTGACAGTCGCCCCCACAGAATCTTCCCTAAGTGTTCTTCTGGGCGCAGGCATGCTGCATTTATCGCCCGAACATTGGAGGAAAGGATTAAAAATGGTTCTATTGAAGTGGTAGGGAAAGTAGGTGAGGTTGAGCCTCCTAGAGTTGTGATGGGTATCTGTATTGAGCCCACTAAGCCTCGCCTGTGCCATGATGAGAGGTACCTAAATTTGTGGATTACAGATAACCCTTTCAAATTAGATACACTACCTGATATTCCACCTATATGTCCCCCTGGTAGCTTCATGTCCACTTGCGATCAAAAGTCTGCCTATGATGGACTGGTGCTACATCCAGACTCCCGGGATTATTTTGGCCTGCACTTTGGTGGTTACTACTTACGGTATAGGACCCTTCCTTTTGGCTGGAAGGCTAGTCCGTTTGTCTATGACACAGTTGGGAGACAAGTGACCTCATTTCTGAGGTCAAAGGAGGTACGTACACTCCAGTATATAGATGATAGGTATGTGGGCTCCATCAGTACTGGCGTCTCTCTCAATGAAGAGGATAAATGTAGGTGGGCCATGGCCCTTACCTGTGCTGTGCTCACTGCTGTTGGTTACACAATTGCCTTAAGTAAGAGTTGTTTAGAGCCAGAACAACAGATTTTATACCTTGGTTTAGTAGTAGACTCCAATGCTCAGAGTTTTTCCATACCCATAGGCATAGCCAAAAGGGAAAAATTTGCTGTTTTGCGGGAATATATTTTGGCCAGAAAGCAGGTTACATTGAAGACTCTACAAAGATACATGGGCAAGTGTACTTTCTTTGCTATGTGTGTCCCTGGTGGCAGGTTGTATACTCGGTCCATGGCCCAAGCTGTGTCGTTAGCCCACCGCAACAGTAGAATGGTTGTGTTGACCCCAGAATTGAAAGCTGAGATCTGCCATTGGGAATTTATCGACACGTGTGCCGAGTGGCTACCATGGCAACGTGAGACACACATCCCTCTCCAAATTGTAACTGATTCATCAGGGTTTGCATGGGCTGGGGTGACTCCTGTTGGCACTATGCGGGATTACTGGCCTGGAGATGACTCTCGGCCTATTCACTTGAAAGAAGCAGAGGCTCTCATAAAAACCTTGCAGTGTATTTTGGATCATGTTAGGAATACACGGGTGGATGCCCTAGTGGACAATCAGGCTGTGGTCCAAGCATGGGAGAATGAGGGTGGGAGAGACCCAACATTGAATAGTTATATAAAAACTTTGTTTACACTTTCCCAGCAACATAATTTCCAGCTCCGGCTTTCTTATATACCCTCCAAGAGTAACATGGCTGATGAACCCTCGCGTGGGTTGACCCTGAGTGACTCTACGTTGAGCCCCTCATCATGGCACCAGGTGGAGTCTTGGTATGGACCCCACACATTTGATCTCATGGCTTTAGATTCTAATGCTATGGTAGGGGTAAATGGGAAATACCTACCTGACTTTACACCCTTTCAATTACCCAACTCTTCGGGTGTCAATGTGTTTTCACAGAAATTACTGTCAGGGGAAAATTATTATGTGTCCCCCCCATTTTGCTTGATTGCACCACTGTTGCGATTTCTGTTGCAGGAGGTGGCCAGACCACTGCATTGTACAATGATATTACCTCGGCTATCCCCCATGACCTCTTGGTGGCCAATTGTGATGGGTCATGCTGCTCATCTGCGATGTTTGGCTAGCAAAGGTTGCCCCTCTGCAGTGCTGGTCCCTTCTAAGCAAGGTTTTGTCTCCTCCAAGGCTGGGCTACTCTATGATTTGTATGTCGCCCGGCTAATCTTAAAGTGAGCTCTTATTTGGTTCATATTTTCTGTTTGTAGACACCCAGGGGAGTCCACCCTATATTAGATGACTTTGCATTGGATCAACGACTGAATTCCCTTTTGGACTCCCAGGCCACTTCCCATTACCAAAGGAAGAAAGCCTCTCTTGAGGACAGCTTGGGCTTATATATGTGGAAAACTTTTGGACATCATAACATCTTAAATATGGGACTTAGAGACATTTGCAAATTTCTTATTTGGAGGGATGGGCAGGGGAAAACCCCTGTTCACCATGTCTCATGTGGTGCTATGAATGATAGGACTCCAGCATGCCAGTGTCCTTGGCGATTGGCGGTGGGGACTGTCACATACCTGGTCAGTCACTTGAAGCAACTGTTTGAAAACAGGGTGTCTGGGTAAGGACTGGTATGAAAGCACAGGTATGGGTAACCCTGCCGCATCACAAATGGTACAGACTTATGCAAAGGCTGTGAGGGAGGAACAGAGTAAGGCCCATGTGATACCCAAGCAGGCTATACCACTTTTTGTAGATAAACTTATCCTTATTGCCCTTTACATTGATCGCAAATTACAGGAGCAATTGGCACCCCGCAGGTCAAAATTTGTTTTGGCTCGAGACCAAGCCCTATTCAAACTATTGTTTTTTAGTGGCGACAGGGCTAATGATATTGGCCTTATGCTTACCCAAGAGATCAAGCAGCTGTCAGAGGGTCAGGGATTTTTCATTCGCCATACATGGGGTAAAACATGTAGAGTTGACAGCTGTAACACTTTTACAGTTTAGCGCTGCCCAGATGTGAGAATATGCCCAGTAGAAGGGGTTTACATGTTAGTGTTGCCCAACAGATGGGGGTTGATTTATCTCATGGGTACTTATTTCGCCCTGTCTCCACAGGTGGCTCGGTACTGTCACAGGGTATGTCATATGCTTGTGTGTATGATAGACTCAAACACTACCTGGGCATTCTGGATATTGACGCTGGGGAATCTCCTCATAGCTTCCGTCATGGTTGTGCTATTGTTATGGCAACCCTCCCCCGAGTGGATACCAATCCCTCCCAAATGATGGAGCTATTGGATGGCGCTCCCCACACACAGCCCTGCGGTATAGTAGGCAGAATCAGCTAACTGATAATCACTCTACGGCTCCCTTATGCTCAGCGGTAGTGGGGGGTCACATGGCCCCCAAGGCAGCTCAATTATACCACCAGGTGGATAGTAGGACAATGCCTCCCGCCTTCCCTGGGTTAGTGCCTACTTCACATGATTAGCAAGCGGATTACATCAATTTAAACTTGAGTTAGATATATGTATGTATGTATATCCATATATAGTCATTTCCATGCTTGTCACAATATTGTTGCTATTTGCTATTTGCCAGCAACAGACGGTATTGAACTTTGGTTCATGGTATATGCAGTGTGCTTCTTTCCCGTAGTGCATGTTTCCCAGGCCAGTTTTGATGTTTGTGGGTATTAGGACTTAGTCTGGCTAGGGATGCCTATCTGTCCACACCATGTATTTTATTCACTCCCCATATACTGGTATGGGTTTTTTGGTGCATATACTCAGTATACATTGTCATTATCTCATTCTCTTTGTTGATGGCTTCACGATGCTGACTTTTATTATGATGTCATTAAAGATACTGCATTTCCAAGCTGTTGTTTGTGCTTACTTTACACAATGTGGTGACTAATAGTTATGGAGAGTTTTGCTTCTTTGTCAGTTTTGTTTCTTTTCATTTGATTTTGCTGCAGTGTTCATTGGACTTCTCCCCCTTACCTGCATAATGCATTTAAGATGTAACTTTTGTACATGGCAAAACTCTCCTGTACCTGTTTTGTTTTGGTGCAAGGAATGGGAGTGTGTGTTACGGTGTGTGCAACTAGTGTGGGTTGTAGATTTAAAGAGATGAGAGTGAATTATGGATTGCTATGGACAACTGAATGTGTCTTCCCATATCTTAATACAAGCGTGGAATAGCGAGTGTCATGTTCACTTATGGATATGCTAATATCCTAAGTGAATGACACGAGTCACATGACACTCTGATAAGAAGCACAGTTTGGAAGATGACAGGGAGGGGGACAAGGAAGCGAGCCTAGGGCGAGAACAGAACTGGCCCGGAGATGGGAAGTGTCAAGGGGCTCCATTCACAGTGGGGGAACAGATTCAATGGCAAATGCCCACCCACCCACCCATTCTGTTTGGGGAGTTTAGTCATTGTGGGGCATACCTAGTGCCACCCCCCCCAACCCACCCACCCTGGGGCTTGCCTGCTGGGGCAGCCGTGTGAATTTGGCACCTTGCTATTCCACCTGAATGTGTCTTCCCATATCTTAATACAAGTGTGGAATAGCGAGTGTCATGTTCACTTATGGATATGCAAATACCACATTGATGCGATGACACCGCAAGTGGCAGGGAACCTGTCAAATTTTATACAAACACATCTTCGATCGTGTAAAATACACAATATAAAACAACGAAATATGAAAAACACACACTTACTTGTGAAACTAACCGAGTAATCCTCACGTCTTCTTCTGGTTCCACCGATGGAACTTGAGTATTCAAACAGAGTGCGGCAGGGAATTCCTGGACAACGTCATTTGGGTCATTTACATACAGATCTCGCGCATGCGTACATCTTATGTTTTCCGTCTGAGCCGGCTTTTCGTCTGCTTGTGCGACCAAGAAAATTACGCCACTGACAGCGAAAAGAAATGTGCCCCAGCCGCGCGTGACAAAATAAGACAGACACACACAGTTTCCATCGGTGTTGAAAATATGGAGCGATAGCGGAGTTGTAAAAGAAGGACAAGGTCAGCCTTGGGCGTGCAAGTGATGATGATGTCGCTACATTCATTCTGAACAGGTCTGATGTTCAGAGCAGTGCCCAATTGTCGCACGTGCCGGAAAAAAAAAAATCAAAGATCACAGGAGCCGCCCATTTTTTTGAAGTCGTTATATTCAAGTCGTCATGGATACTTGATCAGTCGTGTTTGTAATCAATCGAGATTGAATCCGAATATCATTATCATATTATAACCGCTCCAGCTTGATGAAGTTTTCTTTTCTTTTTCTTTTTTTTTTTTTTTTGAGGGGGGGGGAGAGTGGCTAGGTAATCAAATTCATGGGACAAAAGTGCCGTTAATTAAGATCAGTAAAGACGACGGCAACTTCAGAGACAAAGAGAGAGAAAAAACAACAAACAAATGGGCATATTATCTACGTTTCCCGCTAACTTCGAGATAAAATTTTGTCTGCATCGGCAGCTCTTGACTGCACATATTGCGAGGAAGACGTGCCCGCGACCTCCGCTACTTATCAAGCTGTTATTGCCTATGATGTCAGAGATTTATGTTATTCTATTCGTCATCAATTTTCCTAGGGGCACCATAAAATTTTCTGATGAACTTGACTTTATCAGTTCTGTATTTCTATAAGATTGTGCAAGGTATAATGTGTGAGTTTCTTTCTTAAGACATTTGTCTGCATGCCACTTGTGTGGGAAGTTGCAATACGTTGTTCAGAGCCTCGCCCGACAGAGAATTTTACCAACATTTCTCGACGACAATATAACGAATTTATTTTAAAAAATTAGAAAGGATTGTACTTGTAATTTCACATTGCTGTATACCACACTAGCCAAATGCATTTGCAATGGATTAGAACAAGCTTTGAACGTTGTCACCATTGACAGAACGGTATACTGCACAACGGTCTGAATGAGTCCTCGGGTGTCAAACTGTGTTCGGTATAATGGCACATGCGACATGAAAATTTGATGAGGAACTGTACGTTTCGAAACATAAAATTTACTATACAAAGAAGCCTCATTCTCCCACTCTTTTGGTCACTGCTTCAGCCATATCTATCTGCTATTATCGGTCGCGACCGTATACATTCTCCGAAAACACGCACACACAAGTCCAACTAAATAACATCCCATTTTTTTGCACATGCTTCCAGCACAGAATTATCTATCGTTCTTTCTTGTAAGTCATATGCAGAACAAAAGTTGATGTACATAAACTTAAGGTATCAACAATTTTTTCCAAACAAATCATTTTAGTCAAGTAATTCAGAATTTCATCTGGTCCTTTCTAGATCTGCTGTGGGTTTTGTGTGTGTGTGTGTTTTATTTGTTTTTTTGTTGTTGTTTGTTTGTTTTTTTTTTTCTTGTTGTTTTTTGTTTGTTTTTGTTTTTGTTTTGTTTTGTTTTGTTTTGTTTGTTTTTTATCTCGCATTTTTATTTTGGTAATTTGCAATGAAAAAAAAAATACTGAGGATTTCAAATGTATCATACCATGATGCAAACTGGAAATATATGATTGCTTAATTGCATTGGAACAATCTACTATAGTGTAGAGTTGGTAGGAACACCGCGAGGAAAATTATTCAGACGATAATATTGACAAGATCTAAGAAGAGAATGAGAGAAAAAATGAAATACAGATTTTGATTTGTTACGAATGCAGTGCATCGTCAATAAAACAAACATCCTAAAACAAAATTTTTGGTAGGAAACTCTCTCTCTCTCTCTCTCTCTCTCTCTCTCTCTCTCTCTCTCTCTCTCTCTCTCTCTCTCTCTCTCTCTCTCTCTCTCTCTCTCTCTCTCTCTCTCTCTCTCTCTCTCTCTCTCTCTCTCTCTCTCTCTCTCTCTCTCTCTCTCTCTCTCTCTCTCTCTCTCTCTCTCTCTCTCTCTCTCTCTCTCTCTCTCTCTCTCTCTGCAGATAAGCATGAAGATACTGTTTTGCTCACTGTAACCAAGGAGAAGGGGGGGGGGGTGTTCGGTACGCTGGTACAGGTAATTATTCTTCTAGAGTACGCAGTACGGAAAATAAAAATCTTTCAAAATTTTAGATAGTACGAAGTACGTAAAACAAGACGGCTTCCAGTACGCCAGTACCGTAAATAAATAAAAAATAAAAAAAAAACACTACGCCAGTACGAGAAACCCCTTACCGACCCTCAAGGAGGGCTTTTTCTACCATCTTTGCTGTAACATTAATAACCTGATAACGGAGGTACCTGCATCCTAGAACTGCTGGTACCAAATTATAGACAAATCTTGAAATTGGAAACGACGTTTGTTTCACTGCATAAAAATTTAGTTTCCTGAGATTTGAGGTCAATATGTTCCAAGTTGAATCTGTATTTGCAGTGAACGGTGAAGATGACAATCATGTGTTATTGTTTGCGACCATGTGTGTTCTCATTTGCTCGTTTTCCACACTTATGTAATCTAACGCAAACAAATATGTCTATCAAAATATATACCAATTGAACACAAACACAGTCCATAGCAAACGATCGCGACTTGAATTTATAAAAACATGCACAAGTTTAGCGTCAAAATGAACACGATATATAAAAGCTTTATTTGCTGTTTTTCGTCAATAAATGTGTCAAACATTGTCATTGACACCGGAACATTATGTAAGACTGCATGCCGTTGTCTTCAAGTTCGAACGATGCGAAGGCCGTAGGCTTGAACAAACAACATAGGCACCGATGAGCGTACAAACTCGTCCATTTATCATTGAGTCTTGCGATACGAACATGCATGATTAAAATATGATCAAGCACGCTTAATGACATGAAAAATTTTATTCTCGTTGACGACCAAAAAAATAGTGGTATTTCACAGTTTCACTCTGTCTCCGCAGACGGCTCTGCAAGCACGTGGAGATTGCATGCAATTGTGCTTTGCTCTCGCAATATAGCGCATGCCATGTGACCGGCGAGAGCCAACTGGTTCTAAATATATCTCTCATCAGCAAGGAATTGCCCTAGAACCGTTGTGCATGGCCGAATGCCGTTGCAAACAACACTTGCATGGTCGAATGTAAAAACTCTTTCTTGCTGCCAAAATATCATGTTTATTGACCAAAACGAAGGCACAACGGTCCTTCGATGCATGATTAGTGATGAATTACGTGGATAGGTACGTGTATGAAATATCGCGGAATGCAACTTTAAAGCACTTACATATTGTTATTGCGCCAAAACAGCGTACTTGCACAAGACTTGTAAGGGGAAGTGATAACTTGATTACATTTTCTCGTGGACTTTTTAGATCACTGTAACGAATGCTCAATGGATTTTTTCCGTCTGATGCATCTTTGGACGTGTTCAGACTGGTAACTGTCTGGATATGCAAAAACCTACGGAAAGCCTCATTGAGCTGACAAAAGTTCGGTGTTCACAGATTTGAGGTCACATTCACGCACGAATACAAGCAAGATACGGAACTTCTTTTAACAGAAAGGTCCTGATAATGTGCATAGATCGATAAAGAATATCTACATTTTACATCAGCAATGAGCAGTAATACCAGTGTTACCATTAAGAGCACAAATGAAAGAAAATAACCTACACCTTTTTAAAATCTGTTTCTTGTTTGCACCAGAATACATACGTTCGCCGTATGGCATATTCTCACAGTTAGGCTTTTTCAGCTAACAGTTAGGCATTTTCAGCAATTGTGACCAGTGGTGACAGAGTATTTTCTCTTATTAAACCCTTCAGGTATCAGTCTTGTTTATTTTGCCGATATCAAATGTTAAGAATAAAGTCTTGTCACAAATCAGGACTATTAACATGACAGGAATTGTTCCTGGTTTTTTCAAATATTGAACTTTTTAGGTCTACTATGTACTATGTACATGAGAGGGGGTCTCCTTACGGAGCCCCACCTAAAAATATATATGTATTGCAGGATGATGAATTGAACAAACTTGGTAGAGACCCACCAATGTGAGATCCCCACCATGTTTGAGGAAGGAAGATCTGGCTGACAGTTTTGGAGAAGTTGAATTAGTGAAGAAACATTGCAGTCCCCACTTACTTGCATAGTTATCAATAGGAATGTATGCATTAATCAAGTACTCAAACTAAAAAATTGCTTAAAAATCAGGAATCCAACGCATCACCAACTGGTGAAAAAATTTGTTTGACTTTTCCACAAGCTATATTTCTACCAAATTTTCAGCACAATGTGAGGATCAGTTGTAGAGAAGATTTTGAAAGCAGCTTCAACACACAAAAATTCATTTGAGAAAAAAGAAAAAGTTGAAGTACAATCTGTTGAATAAATTTAGGGCTAAGGGTGCCTAGAAGTGTCCCCATATGCAAATTTGAAGCAACTGGCAAAGCAGTTTCATGGCAGATCTTTTCTGAAGATTTAGCGCCCCCCACCCCCACCCCCCCAAGAAAAAGAAAAATGCAAACCCCAAATTTCCAAATATCATTGAACTGTGGACAACTGAACATAATTGTCATCAGTCAATAGCTTTCCCCAGTGCCTTGTGTGCACTCAGAGGGCACTGGGAAAAATTTCTTGTGACACAGGAAGCAGGTGTTGCATAAAAGTGTATCTGACATGCCCGGTTGACTCAGGCCTCCAGTGAGTTAAATGTGTATATTCCATACTTTGTACCTACCCATTATAATGAGTTGGGGCACTCTTTTGGTTGCCTGAATCAGTCCCTTCAGGTTCTCCTCGGCACTAAAAGCATACATATTTTTCTCTTCTATCAGTGGTTGTAAGTTGGCCCACCGGGTGTTGGCTATAGCTTGCCTGTTAAAATAAAAAAAAAAGTACATAGTAATGGAGTACAGGTGGCACTGTGGGTAACTTCCCTCCTTGTATCTACATTCTGCAGGTAGAGATACCTGGGAGATAAACAAAACCTATTTCATCGATTGGTTGAAAATTTCATGTGACACAGGAATCTGGTCTTGCCACCATGGAGAAAGTGTATTTGACATGCATGCCCTATTGCACAGATCTTTTAACATTTGATTTCTTTCAACACAACCCTTGGTTTTAATTAAGAATTCATAAGAAATGTAGCAAGTCAATTACATGCTTATAAAGTCATCCTCATCCAGTAGGGATCTCCCACCTTTTTTCTTTTTGGGTGCATATGCGTTTTTGTTAGAATTTTCAGCTGAAACCAAGTTCATTTTGCACTACATTCCAAATTAAAATTCACTATGTTCATCATAACTTATACAGAATCTTCTTTATGAAAGCAAAAGATCTTCCCATTCCTTATCAAAGGATGCTGACAGTAGCTATAGGCAGCAGAACCCTGCTAGGTGAACTCATTCATCTCAGAAAGAGCAAGGTGCTTACATTTGTACTTTGTGACAGACCAACAAGTATCACAGTCATTTTAAATTGGACACTGACGATTGGCTGAGTTACATCATTTATAATACTATAGTGAAGCCTGTAACTTCTCACAGGCCCTAATAATAATGGCAAATGTCCTACTTTCATCAAGTGACACACATTTTGAATGCATTTAAACATGACATGGCTTTTTGTACCTTTAAGCGTTAAAGAGTAAAACTGTAGTTAACAATAGAAAAAATGTTTGATCGCTTGACCTTATATGGAACCACTATGTATATCAACTGCAGGTAAAGAAGACAAAGTGTATGTCAAAGCATAGATCCATTTCAGTATAAAACATGCCACAGCTTGTATGTACCTCTCTTACAAATGCACTTTTCTTTTAAATAAGATACTGTCAATAACCTATGCAGAAACAAGTCAGTAAATACATTAATAAACATAAATAAAATAAAATAAAATAAAATAAAATAAATGAATGAATAAATAAATAAATAAATAAATAAATAAATAAATAAATAAATAAATAAATAAATAAATAAATAAACAAATAAATAAATAATTAATTAATTTTGAGAAACTTTTCAAATACATTTTCATCTGTTGCACTTCCATTTTCACATATTCATGCAATATGACAAATTATGTGAAAAATATGAAGAAAATTGACATAAAATGAAGGCTGTTTGTAGTTTTATTTGACAATACATTGTACCACTGTCTTTTGTGAAGTGAGCCTTGTGCCACCTTTGTGGTTAGAGTTGTGACCCCCAACATGGAAAAGAAAATTTAAACTTGAATTTGCCGTTTAATCGTCAGGTGACAGAATATGCTCAAGTCCATATGTAAAATAATTTATGGGCTATCTCATGTTCTTTAGCTCATTACATTTACTTCACTTGACTGGTGTGGTATGATTGTGCTGTTTCAATGATTTGTAATTATTTTGATGTATTTTGAAATTTTAATTTTCCCCAGGGATAAGAGTGTTCAGTAAAATATTAGTATTGTGTGTACTGTAGTCTGGTTTTGTTTTACCTTTAATGTTTTCCTATTATTTTATGTTGACTGTTGTACTTAATCCTGGCAGAACAATGTTTTTTGTACCTAAAGTTTGATGGAAAACAAAGTTGACTGTATTCTATGTTATTAGTATAAGTGGGTGCTGTTATGACTGGTCCCTTGAGGGCAGCACTTGTCCTCTTTGGTAATCATGCATGCACTACCATGGACCTACAGTGCATTATGGCTAATACTTCTTTATATACTCATTTACTCAACTGCTTCTATTAGGCCTATATAATCCCAGCTTTCCTTCAATCTGTACATTCCATTGTAATTATGGAAAGTTTCTAGTCAAATAAAAAAGTCTGCTGTGAACACTTTTAACTCGTACATACTAACCTGCACATTGGTGTATCATGACCAAACAGAAGTGCTGCCATCCCATGGCAAATACCTGAACTAATACTACACAAAACAAAAAGTTGTATCAATTTTTACTGTCCCATTTTCACCACTTACCTGACAACAGGGTTTGCAAATACGAGCAAAGTAAGTCCATTATTAATGAACTTATTCCTTAAGGCTCTCACTTCATTCTGGGACATTGACAAGCGCTGAAATACTATGACCATTTCACTTGTGTCAAAGGTTTTCCTACATTCACCGATCAAAAATTTCTCGTACAGATTTTCCTGCAAAGATAAACAGACAGACAATTTTTTCACTGTGTGGAGTGGTGATATTTCAGAGACACATTCATATTTGTTTAAATATTATTATTATTCTTTATTCTTTTACCAGGGTATACCAGTTCAGTGAACATCACTGATCTCCCACTGGGCCCTGGGTGGATACAATGGTAATAAATATAATGCATGACATGAGAGACATAAAATCAAAAATATGTTAACATAAGCGTTGACACATGATATATAAACTAAAGAGATGAAGACACAGGTGTAAAATTTAGAACATAAATACAATATATACACAATGGTACAAGGGGGTCAATACTATACTGTCAATTTGTGCTACCATAAAAACATCTGTATCACTTTGGGTTAACACTATTGGGAATTTTGTATAATATAATTGCGCTTGAACTGGCTGAGGGATACAGAATTTGCAATTTCTACTGGAAGGCAATTCCACTTGGCAGCTCCTTTGTAACTTATTCTGGATTTTCCTGCGTTAAGTTTTACTAGGGGGATGCATAGATGATTTGCAGTTACTGATCGGGTACTATGGCTATGTATACTACTTGTGTACTTGAACTTATCCTGAATATATTGTGGCGACATACTGTGGAGAGCTTTATACATGAAAACTGCCAAGTGGAATTGCCGTCTTTCCTCTAGAGGCATGATGTTGCAAGCTTGGTGCAAGTTGTGAATATGTTCACGTCTGCCTGCTTTTGTTACAATGCGCAGTGCTTTGTTTTGTAATACTTGCAGTTTACTTTTTAGGTACTGTGGGCATGAGTCATATATTATGTCACAGTAGTCGATGTTTGGCAGTACAAGTGATTTGTATAAGAGCAGTAAACTCTCTTTTTGTAGAAATTTACTGGCTCTGCCTAAAAGTGCGAGTTTCATGCCAACTTTGTTGCAAACATGACTGATGTGCTCATGGAAGTCAAGAGTAGGGTCCAGAAAAACGCCAAGATACTTAAACAATTTTACTTTTTCTACATTTTCTTCCCCTACTTTAACTTGCACATAGGCCATGTTTTTCAATCGTTGACTGGTACCAAAAAGCATAAATTTGGTCTTACTCACATTGAGAGTCAGCTTATTTTGCTCAAACCACTGAGAAACTCTTACAAGGTCACTGTTTATGGTATTTTGTATGTCATTTGCGTTTGCAGCTGAATAAAAAAGTGCCGTATCATCAGCGTAAAGGGCAATGGTGCATCTCTCGGCAACATTGGGAAGATCGTTGACATACAAGATGAACAATAGTGGACCCAGAATGGATCCTTGTGGTACCCCACAAGTTACGACAGTGGTACAGTGAAACCTCATTATAACAACACTCAGATGTCTGACATATTCATTATAATGACACAACTTTTGAATGGCAAAAGTTCACTTTCTTTGTTCTTTGATTCATTTATCTGACATATTCTGTTATCTGATACATTTCTAAGGGAACAGGTGTTGTCATTATAATGAGTTTTCACTGTACATATAAACATGTATTTATGTGGTCATCAAGCCTGAGACAATATAGATAACACAATTACATGCTCCATGTTCCATAACCCACAAGTGTCATATTAACATTCATGTTCCAACACACCCAAGGCCGAGACTTTTTAAGACATGAAGACAATTCCAAACTCAAATCTCCTTTGCCAGTCTTCCTGATGATGTGAATTGTAATCAAGCTTCATAATTAAATCCACCCTTACACACTCCCATTACTTTTTACTGTTTTTCTTAACTTGTTAAACTAGGGGAAGAGATTCGGCAACACTCTCAGATATAATCAATATGGGTGTGGTAGATCTGGATCCAGGAGGATGCAGGGGTATTGTAAGAAAGTCCAAAGATAGACGATATGGATGACAATACCAACAGTACTACCACATGCACTGAAAACAAAAAAAATGACCACAAAAGTAGACTAAAACTAGAACAGACTGATTTTCCAACAGAAAATCAAATGTCTCCCGGTGGAACACTTAAGTCTCTGAATAAGCTACAGGTGATAACAAATTACAAATGACCAAGTTTGCTTGAAAATTACAATCCTATTTTAGCTCTCACCTGGATACATTACTATAGCAATTTTCATCAAGTTCTTCAAGACTTATTGCAGAGAAACCAATTTCATATAAATGACCCTGCGACCTTCAAAATTAGGTCAAGGTCATCCAAATTCAATCCCAACATTGGTCTTACCTTGATACATAATCCTACCAAGTTTCATCAAATTCCACCCTGTTCTTCATGACTTATCGAACGGAAACCAATTTCACATAAGTGACCCTGTGACCTTGAGAATACGCTCAAGGTCATCCAAATACAATCCCAACCTAAGTCTTGCCAAGATACATAATCCTACCAAGTTTCATCAAATTCCATCAAGTTCTTCAAGACTTATCGAACGGAAACCAATTTCACATAAGTGACCCTGTGACCTTGAGAATTCGCTCAAGGTCATCCAAATACTATCCCAACAAAGGTCTTGCCAAGATACATAATCCTACCAAGTTTCATCAAATTCCATCAA
Source organism: Hermodice carunculata (assembly GCA_964020975.1). Lineage (NCBI taxonomy): Eukaryota > Metazoa > Annelida > Polychaeta > Eunicida > Amphinomidae > Hermodice > Hermodice carunculata. Next base: position 2,464,482 of record OZ026618.1, read on the forward strand.
GTTCTTCAAGACTTATCGCATGGAAACCAATTTCACATAAGTGACCCTGTGACCTTGAGAATTCGCTCAAGGTCACCCAAATACAATCTTAACCTAGGTCTTGCCTCTTCATGACTTATCGAACGGAAACCAATTTCACATAAATGACCCTTTGACCTTGAAAACTAAGTCAAGGTCACCCAAATACAACCCCAACCTAGGTCTTGCCTAGATACATAATCTTACCAAGTTTCATCAAATTCCATCAAGTTCTTCAAGACTTATCGCACGGAAACCAATTTCACATAAGTGACCCTGTGACCTTGAAAATTAGGTCAAGGTCACCCAAATACAATCCCAACCTAGGTCTTGCCTAGATACATAATCCTACCAAGTTTCATCAAATTCTGTCAAGTCCTTCAAGACTTATCGCACGGAAACGGAGTGTTGAAGAACCTGAACAACAACAACAACAACAAGAAGAAGCGGAAGAAACGGGCACTAAAACAATATGTCCCCCGGCTTCCACCGGGAGACATAATAAGTGGCTCCCTTAAATCCCGACTAATTTCGGTGATATGTTCACCTTCTTCAGGGGAAGGAGCGAATATTTATTGAAGTTGGGTAAGTATATTACTTAAAGAGGAATAAATAATAAATGTTTATAAACATTTGTCAATTCAGTAAAGATTTGTGTACTAAATGACCCCTTTTACCTCCGTGATGTCATACCTGATAAAAAATACCGAAAGCTCGATTACTCCTCTTTTACTTTAAGTAATATACTTACCCAACTTCAATAAATATTCGCTACATATGGTAGTACTGTTGGTATTGTCATCCATATCGTCTACCTTAACTTGTTACGAAATGTTGCACAGTGGGCAAGCTTATTATATATCATAAGACAAAAGGTTTGTGTATATACCTCTGGAGGTGCACATTTGGTCTGTTCTAGCATGGCATATTTATAGCATACTTTCAATGGGTCATGTACTGTGGAGGGATAAATAGGTTGTGTGACTATTTCCATGAGTCTCCTTTCCTGGTGTGATGGTTTTGGGCGCCTGAAGTTAATCTTCCCTCGGTGCCTACACTGTATCCATGGCGTCACAAACAGTGAACCTGCAAAACAGACAAAGTCTGACGTGGTATTTCTTATTCAAATTCAGAAGTTGCATGCTATTTTATTCAAGTTTGACTTGTCCTGCAAAATAGGACATGCGAGTTGTTAATCCTTGTTAATTCATGATCAAAATAATGCATTTAATGTATTTTTTACATAGATCTGTAATTCTCAGAGACTTCAACCCTCCCGTTTTCAGCGAAAGTCTCCCATTTTTGGCCCTTTTTCCAAATTCTTCTGTTCTCCCAATCAGAATATGTTTTCTCCCGCCCAGATAAAAAAATGGATGAGGTAAAAAAAAATCATCAAAATACACCATTTCAACTCCCTTTTTTTTCAAAATTTTCTCACCCAGGAGGGCGCGCTGCCCTCCCAGACCCATCCTCCAGCACAGTCGCTGCACTCCGTCACATCTCCAGTTTCAATAGTACTCCAAGAGGGAGAATCTCCAGTTTGTATGAAGGTGTGGGTTGGAGCCTGTGGATTTTAGTTCCACTTCATACCACCAGTGACACCAGCATGATGCCATACGTCATTGGTCTGTACAAGGTTTCTGTACTGGTATACTGATACATGTGGACAAGTTCAGATGTAGTGACCATAGTGAAAACATCATTTCCTAAAACATATTCCCCTCCATGACCTAGAGAAACTAGGTCAAGGTCATTCATATTATGCAGCATTCAACTTCTACATGACACACGTGTGGTACATTTGGTATCATTTGCCTTGCTTTTCCTCAACATAATGAATTTAACTCCTGCCATACTATCGTCACAGGCCTTTGTCAGTGGTTCTGGCACACACACACGCACACATACACACACACACACACACACCACACACACACATATACATACATATATTGTACTTGTGTCTTTTTGTCCAGAACCACTTCCTAGTAGTCATTACCCTATTCTGCAGTCCGAACTCTTTACTCTCCATAAGCTAACCTGTGTAATCTAAAAACAACAACTAAAACAAGCCCAAAATGGGTGCTAGACTAAAAACGATACCTGGAATTCCAGTATGGTTTGAAAATCATAGATCAGGGACCAGCCTATCTACCAAGCATCAATGGTTCAAAGCTAACAGAAATATATATATATATATATATATATATGTGTGTGTGTGTCTGGCATAGATGCAGGACTAGGCTCCACACACTTCTGTTGTACCAGTGTACAGCTTGTATTTTAATAATAAAATCACTTCTTCTTATTTACTTATTACCCAACTTACTTTTTTTACTGACTCATTTTTCAATAGTCACACTTTTTAAGTCTATATGGCTAATTTTTTCTTTGACCGATAAGCCTCACCAAGCTCACATCTGTAGTTGTTGTTCATGACCTAAAAAAAAAAAAAAACCTTGCCTCAGGCAAATGGATAAACCTTATTTATATGCTGTGGCTTGTCCTTTGCCGTAATTGTTGTAGGCATGGTGCTCAGGGCTCAACAATTTTTTTAAAAATCACTTGTCCACAGGGCAAGTAGATTTCAAAATCCACTTGCCTGTATGCAAAATCCACTTGTCCTGATAAAACTTCTACGTTTTTTTCTAACAATGCTAAGGCCTAGCCAAACCATTTACCCTAAAATGTATTTGTCGCTTATTGTCGCTTGCAAATTTGCAAAAAGTGTCAAATTTTACAGCAATTCTAGCTGCAACTGTTCGACAGTGAAACTGGCAAAATAATAAAAATACAAATTGAAATTTTGTAATTCTGGGACTATAGGCATCCGTATCCCAGGTAAACTTAGATAATGATTAAATAGTTGCATTGGTTTCAGGATCTGCTGAAATTTGGAATTATCTGGAGGGTGGTAACAAGGTTAATTAAGCAGCCAAACATGATGGCACATTTTGAAAAGGCAGAAAAGTAAAAACCTGTATAAAGATGAGTTTTCTTGCAGCTTTGAAATGTTTTACGATAATGTTACACATTACAACAAGCATTGATGCACCATTCTTGGGTCTGCTCTGGCTTCAAGCACCACCCTGCTGGCAAAACCTTCAATTCTGTGCATCTCTGGTTTTGCCTGTGTGACTGTCTTGGGTGCCACGGCCAAACCTGCAAAAAGTGCATCAATACTAGCTTCAAACAAAACTGTGCCTTCCTTAGTGTCTGACCAGGCAAAATCTTGTGAGCCAATCAGATGTAATAAATCCCTGTTGTCTGTTGCCGTTTAACTCTGCAGGTTCTCTTTGGACTGCCCAGACTCCAGGCTTGGTTTCGAAATTTCCCTCCACTACAGCCACTCAGACCTCAGCAAGAGATTGTTCTTAGATGTGCAAGAGTGCAGGCCTCCAGATTATAGGTCAATGACTTACTGCAGGTAGTGCAGAATAGAATGACAGGGATGATACTAGGATGGGCAGACAGATACATTTGCGAAGAAACTCGAGTTGTTAAATGTAACAACGAAGGAGACAAGACATATTGGTAGGGACCTTTTTGAAGTAAATAAAATATTCCATAGGTTGGAGGATATTAGGCCTGAAGATTCTTTTAGTTTACAGTTGGGCACTACAAGGGCCCACGGATACAGTAAAACCTCTCTAACTGAACACCTCTCTATGTTTAACACCATTTCTCGGTCCCAAATCTATACTTCCAATGTAAGCAAATATATGTATCCCTATACCAAACACCTCACTACACCAAACATTTTTTCCGGTCCCAAGCATGTTCTGTATAGGGAGGTCTTACTGTATAAGATACAAAAAGCTTTCAACATTTATGATTTTAGGAAGTCCTATTTCTTGCAAGGTATAATCAATGAATGGAAGCATCTACCATGTGAAGCAGTAAATGCACCGGGTGTCAACATTTCAAAACATAAAATACATATATATCTTAAGAACTCAGCTTGGGCTTACAAAAGTCAACATACATGTACTCTTGGTTCCCTGCCTTTTTATTCTACCTCCTAACTGCATCAATAAACAGATATGGGGGTGATCATACTGAACTCGTACAGATTAAATGACGTAGGTTTCAGTTGATGGAAAACCTTGGGCTCCAAGACAAGTGCTGCTAATCGGCATGTGCCAGGCACGATAGCAAAAGTGTCATTCCCATCTGTATCACAAGTGCTGGTCACATGATTAATGGTCCATGTACTGAGGGTCAAAAGGGCACTCATCACATGACTAATGGCCCACATACTGAGGGTGAAGAAGAAGGCGTTTTCTGCACCATTGTTATCAGGAGATGAGGAGACAGTTTTTCCTCAGTCTATCCAGTGCATGACTCCAAACTTATCGTTCTTTATTCAGCAGCAGTTGTTTCCTCAAATAAATTTGGTTTCAAACACTTACATGTACAATTGTCCATCCTTGCATAAATAAAGTTTACATGCAAAAATATTAACTCATCCTGCCTTGCTAGCCAGACGTTTACATGATGCACCACGCTGAAGAAAATGCTTAATTCTGACTGAGTAATAATAGGTTTGTTTTGCTACCCATTCTATCCCAATCACATGCGCGCGCAAGGTAAATTCGTCTTTTTTTCCGGACATAAATTTGTAACAAATCCCAGCAACCATGCCCTCTCATGCATTGCTGACGTTGCTTGTTACGTCAGCAGCCGGCACATTGTGTTTCATCGATCTTGCTTTCATAAACAAAGTATAACGTGAAGTCTGCTCTTAGAACAGCACGCGTCGCATGCACCGCATGATAACCGAAGTTGCAAAGCTTATTTCCGTTAAAAAAATAAAAGGGGGGATGGGTCTGTCCCTTGAGGCATTTTTTGATATTTCAGTTGATCAGGTTTGCTTGTTTGTCTCTTGCAACATTACTATGTTGTGGGAAACTGGGATAGAATGGTGTTTAACTACTTCTGGGCAGGATTGGATGTTCAACTTGCCCGACGAAGGAGGGCATGGACTAAACCTGCCAAGCCTTCATGGTGCGGGCTTAGTTGAACGTCCAATCCTCCCCAGAAGTAGTTAAACCCCTAAGCCCACCACATCTTGAGTTGAAATTTTGGAGATCCGATGTGTCACAATACTGCTGACCAGTCAGAATCAACCAAATATTTGCAGCCATAACTGTAATGTGCAACAGCACTTACTGCCAGCTAATGTGCAACAGCACCTACTGCCAGCTAATGTGGAACAGCACCCACTGCCAGCTAATGGTGGACAGCACCTACTGCCAGCTAATGTGGAAGGCTGCTATGGACAGAGCCTGTATGATGCATTTCATAAGAAAATTCATATTTAGCACAAAGCAAACAATGAAAACTGTCAGGGGATAAATGTTTTATTTCACCCTTGTAGCGTTCATATCAAATTTAAGGACTTTTCCAGGATTTTCAAGACCTCATTTTCATAATTCAATGCCTCATCTAGTTGCTGTTTTCCAACTTACTGCTGTACATGTGTCATAGTTACAAAAAAACTTGTGTTTCTTTTATAAACCTCTCCATAAATCTAAAATATTTGTACATTACAATCAATCTACATAAAAAATAAAATTTAGTCTCCCTTAATTACATTCATTTATTTCAAAATCATGAATTCTCTGACATGAATGAACAAAGCTTACATATCTTCCATGATAGTGCAACTCAAATCTCAATGAAGGGTACTTCCTCAGAAATTTTCTAATTTTTGGTTTAAATTATGGATTATGGTGCACATTATGCTTAAATATCGGATAAATATATTTGTGTAATTTTGCTGGTAAAGATCTTCTTAGAGTCTAAGGGAGAAAAAACAGTTAGGCAGCAGGACTACAAGAAACAGGCCAATGCATGGATCCTACTCAGGGTCATTTATTGCAACTGTTAGAATTTAAACGTGTTCCTTTCATTATGAATAGAATACACTGGGATACCCTAGTTCCCTTCCCATCTTTCTAGGAAGGTGATGAACTCTGCTACCCACCAGACTAATACACTGTATCTGTGCACGAAAGCAGGCTGTACATGATTGGGCAGACCTCAATTGATAACAACTGACAAGTCCATATGGGTTATAAGGAGGTTAAAAGCAAAGACGCTTTGTAATTTGCAGTGTTACATTTTGACAAATAGGTATTTACCAGCCACTTCAAAGAAAAATAATAGATGATTTGACCAAAATATGATTCAAGTTCATAAATGCAAGAAGTCTGGGAAATAATTGCATATATTTTGGTGACACAATTGAACTTGGTTCACTGGTTGATGCTTAAATGATAAAATTTAAGGACTTTTTAAAGGATTATCATCCAAAAACTTGAATTTTCAAGTTTTTTTAAGGCCTTGATAATGTATGTAGCAAATTCAAGTACTTTCAAGGACCTGTGCAAACCGTGCATTTAGTACATATGTGTTCAAGCACAGGCACTTGTAACTGCACCTGATTATTATGTTCCATATGCTGTGGAAAGTTCACATCTTGATGTGCACTTTCCAAAGTATATATGTATCAAACATAGTTGCGAGCACAGCTCACTCCATGGTTACGTGCATGCACGATGGTAGGCTAAACCCATAAAAAGGGATGACTTTGAATCCAGCATGGGGTGATAATACGGAAACTAATCTGGCTCTCTGGGTAAATGAGGAAATAATTGTCAATCGCTAAAATAAATACAATAATGCCTGCATTCATTAAATCAATACTTCTATTTAATAGGAATCTTTATCTATTTATGTTTCCATTTTAACAAAATCCCAAGACCAGTCAATCAGTGTCACACAATAGAATAGGCCACACCTCCATAAAGATTAAAGCTGTGTTTGCTTTTCAAACTGCTAAACTAAGACTCAGAAAAAGTTTATTTAACAGGAATATATGAATATACAGAGTTGGTAGTATAACTACTAAAATATAATTAATGTACCAGGTGCTAATCAAGTGGGTACCTGCAGTGTAAAATAAACTGTCCAGATGACCCTTAAGATACCTTAAATCTGCAAAAGTACATGTTGACTTAAGGAGTAACACTTCGAAACTGATGGGATGTTTATCGTAATTTGTTGTTGGGATGGATCATTCTAGCATAATATATAGGAAATAAATTGTGTCAATTATTACAGATGTAGCAGTTTGCAGTGGTACAGATCTCAGAATATTGGTTTATAAAGTGCATTTTAGAATATTAGGAGAAACCAGAATAAGAATGGGTGTTAATTTTGTCTTTTGTGTTTGAAGGTGTTTCATTAAATAAAGTAGGGATATTGTAACAAATGCAATTTTTGGTACAGTTTGGGAATGGGAAGATATTTTGGTGGATGTGTTGGTGTCTTGTCTCTCATGAATGGGTATGAGGGTGGGAAGCAAAAAAAGTATTGAAGTGCTTAAGCAATTGGTCATTGATATGTTTATAATAAAATTTCAATGCTTTCAAGTGTGCAGTAGATGTTTAGCTTTCATTCAATTTAATTTTCTGAATAGAGGTTTAGTATGTACATTGAATGTTGTGTTGCCTGCTAAACATCCGTTCTTGGCGGTCTAGTACCCCCCAGCGAACGTCTGCCTTTCTTTGGCAGCGTCACTGTCTGGAAGCAGGCAGCGCCGTCCTGGCATCGCAGCCAGTGAGTGGCCAGGTGTGGGGATGCGCGCAACGGATTGTGGGATAGTGACTCTGTGAGCGCCATTTTGTTTCTAGGCTATTACAAGGCCCAGTGGGTATTGACCACACGCCGCTCAATTAACTGTTTGGGTTCACCTGCTGGGAAGGTGCGAACAACATAATGGGGGTAACGGGATTAACAACTCTGCTGTGCGATATCCAGCAGGTGTCACATTAAAGATTTTTCAGTGTGGGTCCGTTGGACCCATCTTTCTCCATTTTCAGGAAAAATAGTGGGTCCATGAACTGAATCTATGGATCCAGTCTGAAATTGTGTAAACTGGACTTCATTTGATGTAATTTGATTAATTGATTTTATTTGGTATAATTAACATATATCACAATGATAAATATATAAAACATGCATGTAACATTAAGCCTAGAAACGAACATAACATAGGGTCTGTATGCTCACGTAGGTAACTCATTATTTATAAAATTTAAGATTGAATAAAAAGTTACCAATATGCCAACTTGATGTAAAAGGGTCTAAAAGTTGTTGACGGTACCAAGGATGGATTCAATCTACCCAGGAACCTGCTATTACGACTAAGTCTGTATAGCACATCCCTGGTCTACCAAAAATTGGTTGTGAATGGGGCTTAACCCCTAGCACGCTGCCACTGTGCTAGTATCTGTTGTTGTACACCGTGTGCCATCGGACAGTTTTTAACTCGTTTGCACAAGCGGCATGCGTGATTGAACATGCCTGGGCTCTGTTATTTTTGCGATTGATTCAACGTGACGAAATTGTCAGAAATTATATGATTTATATTTCTGTGCACTTTCTATTTCAGTATACCTGAAAAATTTGATAGCGTAGGCGGTGTTAAGAGTCTGATCTTAATTGCGGTCACTTAATTCACCAAGCAACACGGCAGGCCCACAAGCCGTGCAACACACAAGCGAGTGTACACAGCCTGTCACGGGCATGCACCCTGGCATGGTTTTCCGCTACACGTTTTTCCGGCCTTCGATCATAAATTTTTTTAATTCCTACAGATTTGTTCCATTCAAAATTTCAATGAAATCAAAACAACCAAATTTTGTTTCAAAAACACCAATAACCACGTGAACCAACGGAGACAGTGATGAACAACATCGTGTTACGCTGTTAGGCCGGCTAATGCAAAATTTCGCTTCGTTCACGTGTAACCTTGCGATGGCTAATCTGCGTATTTTCCTTGCCGTCCGTAATGAATTTTCACTCGTGCCTTTATCTGGGTCTAGATTTTTTCGATGGAACTCTTCTTGGTGAAAATGTGATTTGAAAATTAAACATCTTAGTCCAATAATCTTTGCGTTATACAACTTGTACCTTCCCAACATTGCGGACATGAGACAAGCACATGGGGAACAACGAATTTGATTGGACAGTGAGCGGCACGTGATCAAATCCACCTAATGAGGAGCCTGGAAGTGCTCTCAGCATTTATAATGAGGTAAAGTGACGTCCATCCATTCCCATTCTGGCAAATTTTTGGAGGGATACCCCACGAATATTTTTTCTTAGCAAATAAGAGAGCTTGTTACATAGAAACACGAACATCAAAGGATTCCATCAGTATAATAAATAATCACGAGATTGATAATGGTCGATACAAAACACCGTGACCGCTTGGGGTAATTTTTGCAGTTGTATCTTTCAAAAATGCATCGCGTTTTTGTGCGTGCGTCCACAGAGACGCAAAATGACAATGTTGTATTAATTTCCAGGCGTCATTTCTTTATTTTTTGCGTCTATGACGCAGGACGCAAGCTTAATGTAACCCCTGATCCAGCTACTGTTCTGCCATGTACGGCAACTGTGTTACGCACTCAGCCCAGTTGTAATTACTAAATTTTTAATTAGCTGCCTACGAACAGCGTCAGTGTCACGGGAAAAAACTAAAAAATGGATGAGAAAAAATTCCGGGAAGTTCTTGAGGATTGTTGGCAAGAGATGGGAGTAAATTATCAGGCGACCAAACACCAGGAGCAAGCATTATTTAATGTTATTGTTGAGAAGAAAGACACTTTTGTAATTTTACCAACAGGCAGTGGAAAAAGCCGAATATTCCAACTAATACCTGACCTGGTGAAACGGAAAACGCCTATTCCAGCCAAACCTGTCGTAATCTTAGTTTGCCCGCTCGTAAGTCGTAAGTCTAGTAAAATCTCATCAGCAAGAACTGAGCAAGTTAGGGGTGTCGCCTTGTATTCTGGGTGAAGGTGACGCCGGGAACATTTCCCGATCGCAATACACAGCACCCTGCTCCATTCTGACATCTGTTACTCCAGTAAGTCACAGATACGCAAGCAGGTAAACCACGTTTGAGAAGGTGTCAATTGGATTACTCCCTTGGGTCCTCGACCTCGTGGAGTTATTTTGACTGCTATGTGGGAAGTGACGTGTTGCTCGCATCTGATTGGACGACGCACAGCTCATTAATAATGCAGTAGGCAACTTTCACGATAAGCGAAGTACAATTCATTGGCCAAGCGGCGCCTGACAACGTTATCGCCAGATCTGCTAATTGCCTCTTGAAATGGTATTGCGACACGGCCGGGCAGACTTTCGCTGGGGTCCAACATAGTATATCGCCCAAAGAAAGTCTGCTTAGGAGGCAAAATGTTGTGTAACTACATGTAATTGGCTCTCTTCTGTAACTTGATAATTTGATCGCATTGGTGACCCCAGGTGAGGATGGAATAGTTAAGATTACGTAGAAGAAGGAAATTATATATTAGCGACCGCAGCCAGCTCTATATGTAACACACGAAAATTTTGAAAAAGTAAGGTAATTCATGAATCCAATCATACAGTCTATACAACTTGAAAAACATGGTCACATCCAAATTATCATCATTATCAACCTTTAGTAGCTCCCCAGCACAGTACTTGGGGACCTATTCACATGGATCATTGATTCACATTCAGTTCTCTCATGCGCTGTATTTGGCATCTCCAGTTTTGCCAGATTTAACATCATTTAGGTGAATTTTTGCTCATCCGAGGTCACAATTTTCTCTGATTATCGCCATTTTTTTTCATCCATGAAATTTAAAACTTTCGGTTAGCCCGGTAACAACTGCGCATGACAGAAGTTTCAGAATGCCAATCACTATGTGACGCAGCTATTTAGGGGTGGCTTTTTACAAGTAGATCATGACATCAAGGCCCCCAATGGCCATGCTGCCAATGAACGCTCAGATTTGGTGTTGTCGCATGAAATTCCAACCAGCAGTATTTGTACCCACTATGCCTCTGCCACAGGTTATGACACTATTTTAATGGGGATATACAGATCTTGGGCACAGTACTTATTTACTTGTGGAACAGTGTCTAACAAAAAGAAAGGCTATATGACAGACTAGTTCATTCAGCTGCTCAAGGTACTATGGCTTCGCCCCTCTAGACTGGATTAGTAAATGGCCCCTAGAGGGACCTAGTGACCAGGTGCTACTGCCTGATCCGCCGTTATATTATTATTGATACTTTGTAATGCTGATGCTCGCATCTTAGGTTATGCCTACAACATATTTAGTATAAATGCTCCCCTCACTACTAGGTTGAACCTACTTCCATATTATAAACAGAAGTATGTACATAGGTCAAGTTTTGTGGTGCCATTTTAGAATGCCTATAATGCGAGATATTTTGTTTGCAATTTTATCTTTGTGAGTTTTCCAGTTTAGATTTTCTTGGATAAGGAATCCTAAAAGAAATCAAATTCATCGATTTTCTCAACAGGAACACTATTGATTTTGATATCTAGGTCAATATTAATTCTGTGCTGGGGAAAATGAAAAATTGTATATCTAGTTTTTGATATGTTTAAAGAGAAATTAATAAAAGCATGCAGATCATATGCTCTTTTCAATTAAAAATTGATGCTTTCTGTTATATTACCGTTCTCTGAGTTACAATTAAAATTATAAAAACATAATGAGTTAACTAGAGTTGTGTCATCAGCATAAAGAATAGCTTTAAATTTGGAAGAAGCTAGATGAATGCTGCTGCATGTCATTCATAATGAACAAATGGGGACCCAATACAATAGGATTTAAAGAAGACACCCAACTGAGACTGCCGCACTTAAATTCATAGGCCATATTTACAATTTCCATAGCTAGTGGTGTATCGATTGATCAAATGATCAGTTTATTGATTGTGCAAAACAGGAAACATGGTAATCGATCGTCTGTTTTGCTCATCGATTTTACCCCAAGAAATGCCTACTGTTGTCGATCAATCACTTCCTAAATTGGATACTTGATTATCAACTTTGAAAACCGTCTTCTGGTGGCATTTTTGTTCTAATTGATGTTTCCTGGAAGTCCACAACCTAGGTTAGCGCTAGGATTTTAAAATAAGTAGCCAAAATTTCAATTTTTTCTAGACAAGACCTACACAGTCTTGAAATATGTTAAATTTCTGCATGAAAATAAAGAATTTTTGGGAAATTTTAGTAGCCATTTGCTACTATTAATATGAATGGGTGTAACCCAGAAAGGGGAGCGAAGCGCAAGTTTGAATTGAATTTGATGTTTTATTTTATTTTATTTTATTTTTTATTGGTTCCTGACTTGTTTTAATAATCGACTTCAATTTGGGTGCTCAATAAAAGAACTTTTACCTTAAATTTAGGGCTCTGCCTCTGCCTTTTTTTCCGCAATCGTGCAACCCGGTCTGAACGGTGGCGCCGCAGTGTGAGAGTCTGAAGCAAATTGTCGTCTGCTGCGCTGCCAATCATTTGTAAATAGTGACGCAATCTTCATAGGCGGAGACTCGCGCTGCTACGTGACGTCACGCTTTATTGTGTGAGGCATGGAAGCACGGACATGCGATAACTCACACAGTGCCAAGTTTGTAATTTATGGTGCATAGAAAATAAATCAATGCATTCAATTTAATAAAGTAATTTGTGCACCCCTGATTTTTGCCACGCAATGCATAGAGAGTTTAAATTTAAACAGTTTATTCCTATTTAATTCAACCAATCGCCATGAACCATGGACGGCGGCCCTGTTTGAGTGACTTTGGCTGCTAACCAATGGGGACCGATTATTATCTGATTCTGCTGAAGAAAGCCAGTTTACCCATTGGCTTCCGGTCATGGACAAAAAAAAACGAGCTGAACAACATGTCGATCGTGGTGGGTCCCATTGCCGTAGAGGGAGCTTCGCTCCCTATTAGACATTTTGAAGTTTTAGTAGCAATTGGCTATTTTGGCTACTGTTAGCGCTAAGCTAGCACAACTATCATTTTGCTTTGGATTGCCACACAGACATGTGGTGACAACAAGGAAACAAGTGGGGCACCGTTTTGAGTCGCAATTGAACAATTATGTGCAGACCCCTCTAGGATGTATTGGGACACCAGTCAGCACAAGTTGGTGGTTGATTACATGCAGAGGGAAATAGGTGGTTTTTATCAGCTGCATGAATAAATGCTAGATAACTGAATTTAGGGGGTGAGGGTGGGAGGTCCCCACCAAAGAAAAGCACAGTCTTTGGCAGTCTCTTCAACAACTAAATGGGGTGGTGGACTCGAAACAACCTCTGCAATACATTTTTCAATCCATGGAAATTGAAAGTGGACAGTTTGGGCTGTCCAGCTGAAAATCAGTCTAGATTGTTGAATGTTGTCGACTGCATTAACAGTGTAGCTAAAATTTTTTACTTGTAGCACTTTTTCCACTCCTTTACATGAGAAACACTTATTTTGGAGAAAATGTGTAGCAGTTTTGAAGGGCTTTGTAGCAGAATTTTGCTACAGTGCTATAGCCAGACAGCCATGGTTGAGATAATCGAGATAATGCACAAACACATAACCGGCCGGCCACATTACCTCTCCTGAGCGCAGCCATGTTGATATTACCCGGAATGCCCGGCCCAGCTTGGTCTCCTATTTTAAAATTTTCGTCTCGATGTAGAATTAACATGTGCACGAAATATGTGATATTTTGATACGTTCTAATTCTAAAGTGTGCCTATGATGCTATTACGTGTAAGTAGGATTTTTTCCGTATTTTTCATCGAGTTCAATTTCCCGTCATCCTTTTACAAGTGTCATGGTGGACAACCACTGACAAATCTTGTATGTGGTTGGTCTTCAGAAGAGTTTCTTCTCATGTGTTGAGCAGTTGGTAAGTATCAACGTTGTCAAGGGTAACAGAATAAAATAGCACATCAATTGCTGTCAAATCATAGCATATGGTTGAATGATGCAACGCTAAAGAACAAAATAAACATTATTTTTTGAGTGGGCACGTCGTCTCATACTGATCCGGTTCAATCAAGTTGTTTTGTTTTGATCACTTTAGGTTTTATGACTGACAGCCGGGTACGGCCTGTCGTAGTTTGTTTTCATCGTTTATCAGGATCCAGCAACAGTCACTGGTATGCATTATTTTATATGCTGATTGGCATGACAGATCACATGTTATATGTAATGCCATAATGGGTGTAGCCCCAAAACCGAGAAAAACTTGTCTCCAAGATGAGTCCAAGCACTACACTATCACTGAATTATAACTTGTTACCTCTTCTATTAAACAATTTTGAATGGAAGGGTGAACACATGTGTATCTCTACATGGACTGTCATGATGTGGAACATTATTGCATTGACTGTGCATCTAGGTCTGAAATGAATCTACAAATACAGTTTAGCATACATTTCTTTGTATGATATGTACTTTGCAGGTGTGGTAATGTGAAGAAGATTTCCTCATCTGCTTATTTCAATATAGTAAGATATGACTGCCAAAGTGATCCGGGAGTGGCTGTCTGAGTATAAGGTAAGTTAATGAAGGTAAAATGAAGAGAAGGAAAACAAGTTCATTAATGAATTATTTATACATCATGTAATATGGTAGGTAACTATTTCAAAGGATTAGAATGTCAGGTTGTGGAAAATAATGGAAATTTCATATGCAAAAGAGAGAAAAATATGTTATGATGATGAAATGATATTTGACAAGAAGGGAGCTATCAATAATTGAATGTATTTATATATGGTGCAATGCATTTAACCATTTTATAGTCTTTAATAGTAGGTCTGCCAAGTTTGTCATGTATTATGATTCATATACAATGTATGTCATTATAATATGAATGGGTGTAACCCAGAAAGGGGAGCGAAGCGCAAGGTTGAATTGAATTTGACATTTTATTTTATTTTTTATTGTACCCCTTTTTTGTCCGCAATCGTGCAACCCTGTTTGAACGGTGGCGCCGCAGTGTGAGAGTCTGAAGCAAATTGTCGTCTGCTGCGCTGCCAATCATTTGTAAATAGTGACGCAATCTTCATAGGCGGAGACTCGCGCTGCTACGTGACGTCACGCTTTATTGTGTGAGGCATGGAAGCACGGACATGCGATAACTCACACAGTGCCAAGTTTGTAATTTATGGTGCATAGAAAATAAATCAATGCATTCAATTTAATAAAGTAATTTGTGCACCCCTGATTTTTGCCACGCAATGCATAGAGAGTTTAAATTTAAACAGTTTATTCCTATTTAATTCAACCAATCGCCATGAACCATGGACGGCGGCCCTGTTTGAGTGACTTTGGCTGCTAACCAATGGGGACCGATTATTATCTGATTCTGCTGAAGAAAGCCAGTTTACCCATTGGCTTCCGGTCATGGACAAAAAATCGAGCTGAACAACATGTCGATCGTGGTGGGTCCCATTGCCGCAGAGGGAGCTTCGCTCCCTATTAAATGGATTTAGGTAGTGATCCAGTGAATTTTCACAGGAAGTTAAGTTAAGAGGGTAAGTTCATCAATCTTCTTCATTGCGTCTTGGAAATACATTAACTATATATATATTATATATATATATTTTTTTTCTTTTCTTGAAATGGAAACATTAAAAATACACTGGAAGTATATATATTTGTTTTCTCACCTAATTTTGGAAGACATAACTCAGGTGGTCTTCGTCCATCGGCATCCACTCTTTACATTTTCAAATTCTCCAAAACTATAAGTCAGATCTACGTGATATGTTGGTTCAACAGGCGGTGCTGCAAATTTTTTCTAATATTTTACAAATCTTTGTGTGTTTTTCTCATTTTCAACTTCTACTCCAAAACCATTCTGCAGACTGCTGAAACTTAGTTGAAATGTATTTTGTGCAAGGGTCAAAGAACGTTGTTCACCAGGTGGTGATGCTATGGACCTCTGATTTTTAACAAGTTTTTCAATTTAGGTACTTGTTGGTTAATTATCACATACAATTGATTACTATGCAAAAGAGAGAAAGATATGTTATGAAAAACATGGGCTGAGTTTTTTTTTTTTTTTTTTTTTTTCTTTTTTTTCTTTTTTTTTTTTGCCACCTGACTAGCTACTAAGCTAGTCAGGACCACGGGAGACAAGCGGAGTGCCACAGAATATTATTATGCAAGTTGAGAAGGATTGCAATGGCAATTCACATCTTTGACTTGTCTAAAACTTTGTGCCAGATTCGCTTCAAACTTGGTATGGATGTACCCTGGATGGGTCTCTACTAAGTTTGTTCAAATGATCACACTTCAGAAATTTTTTACTTTTTAATGATTATTTCAGTTACTTTTTGTTAAAATCTAAAAAAAAAAAAAAAAAAAAAAAAAAAAAAATAACTGCTCCAAAAGGGCACTTCCAATTGCTTCAAAATTGCATAGAAACATTTCTAGGGACTCCTAGACATGTTTTCACCAGGTGACACTGCATTTTTTTAAAAAATTGATTTAGTTGTTTTCACTATTATTGCCTTCTCCAAAACCAGAGTGAAGATTGTGCTGAAGCTTGGTGGAAATGTGCCTTATGGAAGAGTCAAACAAGTTGTTCACTAGATGGTGATGCTGTGGATCCTAGATTTTTTAACAGATTTTTCAATTCGGGTACTTGTCTGTTATTTGCATACATTCCAGTTGATTACTATGCAAGTCACCAACAGTGGATTGCAATGGAAATTCAAATTGTGAAATTCTCCGAAACCATCAACCACATTTACTTCAAAAACTTGATGGGAATATATCTTGAATGGGCCTCTACTCAAATTATTTAAGTGATCACACTCAAGTGGTTTTTAAATTGTTTAATGAATTTTTTTTTTATTTTGGGGGAAACTGGGAAGAAAGTCTTCTCCAAAAGCACTTTCCCAATTGCTTCCAAATTGTATAGAAATATTTCTGGGGACCTATACCAATGGTACACATTCATTGTGTACTAGGTGGCACCATGTTTTTTTTTTAAAGTTTTACTGCGTTTTCATTATTTTTTACTGTTTGTCCAAACATATCTTGCACATTGTTGTGAAACATGGCAGAAATGTACTTCAAGGAAAGATCAAACAAAATTGTTCACAAGGTGGGGATGCTGTGAACTGCTGTGATTTTAACAACTTTTTCAGTTTTACTATTTGCCAGTTAATGCATACATTCATATTGATTCATCAATGGGGATTGCAATGGAAATTCACATTTTTGACTTCTTCTCCAGAACCATGGGCCAGATTTGCTTAACATTTTGCATGGATATACCTTGGTGAGCTGTGTACTTTTTCATTTATTTTTCTTTCAATTTTTTTTTTTTTTTTGAAAAATTCCAAAAGTGCTTAGCCAATTTCTTTGAAATTACGTAGGGATACTTCTGAGGATCCCAACACATCAATTTGTTCAAGAGGTGGCACTACAATTTCTTCCTATTTTTTAATGAATTATGTCTCCCCGTGCAACGGGGGGGGGGGACATATTGTTTTTGTGTCCGTTTCTTCTGCTTCTTCTTCAACACATTGTTGTGTGCCTTGCGGACTCTACCAAGTTTCTTCAAATGGTCACGCTCTATTGATTTTTGGATTTTTTATGAATTTTTTTTGTTCTTTTTTTGGGCAAACCTTAAAAACTCTTCACCTCTGAAACTGCTCACCCAGTTGTTTTGATATCGTACATAGACACTCCCAGGGACACGTATTTCCCAATTTGTTCACCAGGTGGCGCTGCAATTTTTTCTATTTTTTTTTTTTTTTTTCATGAATTTTTTATATGGTTTTGCTATTTTTCACTTGTTCTCAGAACCGTCACTCAGATTAAGGTGAAATGTGATGGATATGTTCTTGTGGAAGGGTCAAACAAACTTGTTTGCTAGGTGGCACTGCTTTAGATTCCTGAGTTTTAAGTATTTTCAACTCAGCTACTTATCAGTCAATGCAGCTTTCCTATTGATTACTATGTAAGTCAATTGGCATTCTAATGCTAATTCACGGGACAACTGACATGAAATTTACTGTTTACTTGATAACTTGAGATCTGTTTTGAGTTAGTCCTGTGATGCTGCACATATTAATGTTTTTGTATGAAGGTCATGCTCAGACAGTACATGAATGACTTTGACCTCGTTTTTGGGGTCACAGTGCAACATATATGAATTTTACTCTTTGTTATAACTTGAGAACTACTTGAACCTTGATGTTGCACATGTTAGTGTTCTTTGGTCAGACTTACTCAGAACATGGGTGACCGTGATCCTTTCCCAAGTTCATAGAGCTGCAAGTGTGATGAATGTCAAGATCAGCTGAGCATGAGCTGTTCACACAACCCTCTTGTTTAAAAATCATTGCAGATGCACTCGAGAAAGATTTGTCATAAAGAGGTTGACATTTTGTCTGATTATGTTTCTATGTAAGACTTTTGTAAGACCTTGCCTGTAACTGCAAATGTATGACCTTGACCTATTTTTCAAGGTCACGTGGGCATTTTGTCAAAAATCAACGTTTTGAAATGTCAATGAAGAGTGTACCTTCTCCATATCTGTAGATCATTGGAATCGGTATGCTTATTTATAAAAATTGGGTGACAATAGTAAGGGCGCACGGGGAGACATTTGATTTTCTGTTTGAAAATCAGCCTGTTCTAGTTCTGTTATGTTGTCACATTTATTGACTGCTCCTAAGCTGTACTTAAGATCATCTGCAAACTTAGTGGGAATTAAGCCTGACTTGTCTCCACCAAATTTGTAGACTATATATGGTACTGCTACTATTTTCTGATTTTTAGCAAATTATAAAAATTATAAAAATCATTGAGGGTACCTGTTAGCATTCTTATTTTACAATTGGGATAGCTGCAAATCTGGGATACTAACTGGCATATCATGGTAATTCTGGATACTAGGCCCATGGTTTCTCTTAAATGCTAATAGGAAAGTGCCTATTTGGCTTCTAGTGGCAGTGTTAGTTTTTACTTTTTCGTTGACATTGACAGGTCAACTAATAAGTCTCCATAATTGGAGATTACAGGCCATGGCTATTATTAAACACTAGTAGAAGAGCATGAAAGTACCTGTGGGGTTTCTTTTGATGTTGTTAATTTTGATCTTGAGTGACCTTGAAAAGTCAAAGTGACATATATCTTGATAGTAGTGGATTCTGCCACTTTTCATTTAAAGCATGACTGGTGAACTCTATGAGTGAAGACTGACATCGCAGACAGTGATGATGCATTATATGGTCTGAATGTTTACCTTGATATTATTCTGAATTTTACAGTACCACTTCAGACCAGGTCAGCTGAGCACAGGAATGTCATAGTCCTTGTGTATTATTATTATCATTATTATTATTATTATTATTATTATCATTATTCTGTTCCTACAATCTGCCAGAGATAAGAAAAAAGATCATGTTTAATCATGTTAATAGACTGTATATGAAGGTGTTCTATTGAACTCTGAAATTACTAAGAATTACATGTGTAAGAGCTAATTTCACTTAAGATTTGAATTTGAATTGAATTAGCTACATATTTTCCCCTCATGCTGCACATATCCTGTTTTTTTTCTGTCTTTGTGAAATGATGAAATGTGGAAGCATAGTCTTGAGTGTAAAACCTAAGCAGAAACAATATGGTCTGCACCAAAAGTTAAGCTTTGTGCAAAAACTGTAGTGAAATATGTCATGTCACAGAAACCGTTCAAGTAGCAGAAAATGTTTTAAAATAATGTCAGAGCATTCTGCTTACTAAGTTGGTAGACTGTTTGTTCATCTGGGTCAATGTGATGCAGTAGTGCTATATCTGGCTAATTTATAATTATACTTAAATTTAAGTACATGTAGTTGATCCCTGACTAAGCACTATTCCCCAAATTCAGATATTGAAATGGCATTTTCTGTTGATCATCATCTGCACAAATATTGTGGTGTTTATATTATAGAGAAGAATGAGGTTTGTTTATTACGCACTGTGTGCAGCTACGTATTAAGATTCAGAGCGATATCCAGTTGTGCTAGAGATGCTAATAACAAGTGATGTTGTGTAAAGTGCTTGAAGAAGTCCTTGCATTTCAAAGCTGCTTAGGTGTGTGAACCTGGGCAGATATTCATCAACAAGACATGTGTGCAGAGACATTCAGAGTACATAATTGTGACCTATTGGTGCTTTACTCTATGTACATATGTATCATTTCATGTATTTTTAAAATGTAATATCTGGACATTTTTGTTTTTTTATGTTATTATATTCACACATTATACACAGAAACACAAATTAGAATGTGCACGCATCAAGATTGGCATGATTTGTCAAAATTTTCAGAAGAGAGATTCTGGCATCACGGTTTCAGATAATTTAATGTCAAACCTTGACAACAGGTGGCAGCAACATGTTGCAGGCTTTCCAATGATGGCAACCTGAGAATACATCTCTGCAGATTACATAAAAAAATATATATTTTCAGTGGTTCATTGGTACAAGCAAATCCAATTAAACTGTAGAAATATGTGCATGGTATTTGACATTTAACATCTTACAGAGGCATCTCCTAACCATTGAACCATGTGTCAATATGTTAACGAAAAAAAAAAAATGTTTAGCAGGCATGTCAGGTAAGGTCGACCACTGATAAAGTTGGTGTGTTTGATTAATTCAGGTACTTGTTGCCCATCAGATGATTTTTTTTTTTTTTTGGGGGGGGGGGGGAGGGGGGCAGGGGCGTAAAACCTATGTTTGGGTTAGGGGTAAATACACCAATGTATATTTCACTTCACATTGTGCCAAATCAGCACATCACTAGAAATGGCAATCTTTGATATTACAGAATGTTTCAGGCTGTACATTTGGGTTATTGTATAACATGTCATATACAAATAGGTGCCAGTGATAAGAATATTTTGAAATGATTCTTATAAGTTCCCGCTGAAGGTGAAGACATGATAAAAAAGAAAAAAAAATGATCTGGCAATTTGTATTGAAATTTTTCAGCACAAGTGTGATCTGTTCATTGTAAAATGTAACCTTCATTTTTACATTGGACAGAAGGAACATGGAAATTATGGATGTTGGCCAATTGAAGTGTATAGTTTGAATTTATTTCAGACATTTCAGATTGCCGTACTTCTCTTCATGAAATGCGAAACAAAAGGAAGCCAAAAAAGCCTTTACTTTGCCTGCCATTCCACAATTTAAAAGTCATACCATTTTGTGTAAGTAGAAGTGCATGAGGATACCCTGAAGACATCCTTAATGATGCTCTCCCACGAGCTAGAGCATTGAGCAGACAGATGCTCCTTAACCCCACTACTAACAGCACCAAGAGTGCCCATCAAGAAAAAGTTTTCCTGGTCACAGAGTACAACCTGGTCACAGAGTACAACCAGCTCTTCCTCCTATTGAATCCATCATCCAGTGCAATTGGGGCATCATTCAAGCCTCCAGATTTGTCACAGACCTGGGACAAAAAGAAGTTGTTGTAGGCTTCAGGAGAACAAAGAACCTGAGAGACTTACTTATGTGTTCCAGACTGAAATTCCCCTTGACTGCCAGCAGGGCTGCAGTCTTGGGGACGACAGAGCAAAACCCCTGTAATACCAGGGCCATATTGCTACAGTCTGAGACTAGATATCTCAGGCAGAGTTACTAGTAAGACCACAGGCCGTTCTGACACAACACCTACAGGGGGTACCTGCAAGCACAACAACCTCATGTACCTGCTCACTTGTCAATGCTGTGGACTTCAGTATGTGGGACAAACCAAACGGACATGGATGAGGAGAATGAGCGAACATTTCAAACACATCATGCATAAAGATGTAAACCAACCACTGGGCAGACACTTTTGCCTCCCAAACCACTCAGCAACAGATCTCCCGCTAGTTATCCAGATTCTGGAACATATCCGCATCCCCCCCGAGCTGTCACATACACTGTTTCTCAGACTCGAAAGAGAACGACATTGGATACACCAGTTGAACACTACAGAACCATTAGGCCTCAATGTTATGGGTAGATAGACTTACTTGCCAAGTATCATGCTAATTTTTTTGTTCTGAGTCTATCTACCACCACATAACTTCCTTGTCACCCTTTCCTCAAAGTTGACCTTCGGAACACCGTAAAGCTCTAAGCGCTATCAGTCTGATACATCCTTCATTCCCACTAAAATACGGAAAGCCATTTCCTTTTAAAGGCTAAAAAACAGGCCTTGTTTTCCGAGACGTCACCCGAACTTGTTAAATCCAGTCTCAGTGTGCGTCATGACGTTGACCAAACGTCAACTAGCAACGTTACCCCTGCCTATATAAGCAGTGGGGCACGGTGATCCTAACTGCCACTGATGAGTATCACTCAATATGAAACCGGTCTGGCTTCCTCTCTGAGTTTTGGTTCCCCGTCACTGGTCTTGCCAAGTTTCACATATAGAAGTGCATGAACCCAGAATGCATCTTTAACATCACTTTTTATATTGCTACGTTGTAGTTTTGTGTCAAGGCTTGCCTTCTTGTTGGGAAATAGTAAGAAAAAATGGGTTTATGTCCAATTAAAATAAAAATTCAGTGTGTGACTCAAACTTGTGTTGTTTGAAAAAAAAACACATTTATAACAGGCAGGCCTTACCTTAAGGTAGCTATTAACTAAACTTCCCAAACATGGTCAGTCATAAAGTTAACATCAAATTTGGAACTGTGATAAGAATTTGGCAATTTTTACACATGTAGGAAAATATATCTTTACGACTGTATTTAGGTGGCCACAATGTACAAGTGTGCCAAACATGAGGGTCACCAATGCATATATATGGTAAATGAAGTTGGTCCTGAGGACAAGTGGCCGTTACTAGTATGTGCCCACTGCACAGGTTCCCATCAGAGCTGGTTGGATAGGAATTTATTTATGAAGACTTGAATTTTTGACCTTCCCCTATTTTTTTATTTTTTTTTATTTGCTTTTTACTAAATATTTTGCATTGTTCTAAATATTGAGGAAGCTCATGACCTCTTTTATAAAGCTTTATAATATGTACTGGCATGGAACCTAAAACCAGAATCAACCTCTCAAAGCCAGCTAATTAGTCACTGTTTTTCTAGCTGCACATAGAAAAGAAATTAATCTGTGCTGGTATTTGAAAAAAAAAAAGAAGAAGAAAATTCTTTTCCTTGCTCTGGATATTGCCACTTTCACACACCCAGTCAATAGCTACAAGGTTGTGCTGACATCTGGTTGTCGCTGAAGACACTGATTGACAGTAATGAGACTGTGCTGCCATCTAGTGTCAGAAGGTCAAATTAACTTTTCACATTGATTGTGAGTAGCATGGTTCACCTAAAGTACTTTTAATGTACAATCATACATCATTCTCGACAGATGCTTAGGCAAAACAGCAGAGAGAAATTTATTCAAACTGTTTTCAAATTTGAAAGACTTCTGCTTAATCTTGACATGTATTTGTCATTTTAAGCCTTACTGTAATTCGAACTGTCATTATTGTTGTTATTGCCAAACGTACTATTGTTCTTTATGTCACATTGGTCGTGTTGGAATTATGCAGTTTTAAAATTTTCATTGAAATAAAGTCTATGCAGGTTTATATCACAGAGGCTGGAGGCATCTGTATGGTAAGTTCTATGTAATGGGGGTTTGTATAAACGAAATATACTCTCTACTGTCTTGAAAAATTAACTAGACAAGAAAAGTTTCTCAGTAGTTTTATGGGTAATGTAATTTTATTGACCCAGTGATGCTCAGGCCACATACTTTACTTTGTGGGGAAAAAAATCATGTTTTTGATTTTCTGTGTCCCCAAACAGAATGTGTTTAGGTGTCAGAATGGAAATTTTCACCAGGTGCATATTCTTGACTGATTTTCTGTCATCTGTTTATTTTTGGAGGTACCCTCATCAAACTATAAAACTTGTCAGAATATTTTGAATAGAATAGAGTAAACACTTGATGGCGTCATCAAGTTTATAAAAAAAAAAAATCTCCAGATTGATTTTGACAAAATTATTTGTTATAATGTCTTTTCAGTATATTCAGAAGATACTAAAGATCAATGCACAGTATATAATCATACTGCTGGCCTAACAAAACCTTAGAAAGTAATCAGGAACAGATTT
The DNA here is from genome assembly GCA_964020975.1 of Hermodice carunculata. NCBI lineage: Eukaryota > Metazoa > Annelida > Polychaeta > Eunicida > Amphinomidae > Hermodice > Hermodice carunculata. The sequence continues at coordinate 2,488,526 of OZ026618.1, forward strand.
TTTATTGTCAAAAAAAACGGTTTTGCTTTACTTTTTCCTTCTCAAATCACCCAAAAGTGCCCAGATAGAAATTGTCATCTGCCTTATTGGTTTTACTTAAATTTTTCATCACCAGAAAACATTTTTGCTGAGATTTGTATGTCAGACCATTCAAGATGGCACTTCTCAGGTTAATAGCTTTCCTTGGTGTTGGTTGAATGCATTGCACACAACCCATGCCATGGAAAACTATTGATTCAGTTGTACTCTGCACAGGAAGGGATTAAGGTTATGTAAACCTTGGTTAACTCAGTTGTTTTACCTGAATTTACAGTTTCCATGTTGTAAAATAGCTGATCGTAAATGTATGGTTTACAGCACACTATGTAGTGTTATGGCAATGTTCTAAGAAGACCTCACCTCATTAAATAACTGTCAATCACTTCAAAATCATTGTTCACATGGTACTTACTGTATGCTTAAATCCTTAAAATGATAAGCTGTGATAGAAGGGTGATACAAGAGGCCCTAATATAGGCTGGTCAGCCTGTTGGCCAATTGTGTTTCCAAGTAAAATATGTTTAACCCAAGGGTGATATTCTGAATGGTGCAACAGGGGAAAAAATGCTGGAAAAGGTTGATATGGTAGATGTGAAAGAGCATTGCACTCTGGAACAGCCTGTGCCCTCGAATAACATTGAATTGGAGTCACATGTAGGTGACAGTTGGTTAAAAAAAAACTGTGATCGAACAAAAACTGAAGTTCTGCCAGATTCCAGAACACATGGATGTTGATGTGCATCATCTGCATTTTACTGGTGTCTGCAGGTGTAGGAAGCTTTGTCGACTAAACTTTCCTGGCTTCCTGTTATTACATCTGCCTGCCGCCTCTGCACATTTCCATTTTTTTCTATTCTTTTGTGCAGGTAACATATTGCAAAAGTAAAACAGTAGGCCCACTTTGATTAGTTGTGAGTGTAAGATTTTTTTTTTTTTCAAATCTGAGCTGCTCTATATGTAGTCCCACTTCAATGTCAGTCAAGGCAGGGGGCACTGACACAGGCCAGTAAATCCATAAGTTAGATATAATAGCACTCTCAAACAATAATATATTTACACGTACTGTGTTCCATCCAATAAGCAACCATCCTGTCGGGAACCAAAAAAACAAAAAACAAAAAAAAACAATGTTGTTTTTCTACATTTAACCATCTTTTGTTGCATAATACATGAACTTGCAGTATTCAAAATATACATTGTACATGTACGCTGTACCAGAAAACCTGTCTTGAAAGAGAGGTGGTTTTCATAGGAAGCATAAATCAGATGAAAAGTACGAGACAAAGTGACCTGCCAAGTGGTGTTTCAGGGAAGGAGGTCTCTAATTGGAGTGGTCTCTCAAACCAGGTCAATTGTAGTGCAAAATCCTGACTCAATTTACTGTCAATTTGTATGAACGCCTTTAGTGCAAGCAGCAACTTAAATCACACCGCTTAAAACAAACTGCTGTGAATTATGATGGTGCCAGATTCATGACCCTTGTGAAAAAAAACTTTCATTCAAGTGAAGTGCTGCCACGCCTGATGAGAAGCCACTTCTCATTGTAGCAAGTGTAGCCTTTGCATTATATTGCCCCCCTTGTGAGAGGGCACCCCTTTTTCTAAGACCACATTTCTGGAGCATTTATGGTGGCCTTATAAGAGGGGGACCTCTGTACTAGCATGTCTGTGTATAATAGTCCAGGTCAACAGCTTCCCTGTCCAATGCACACCAAGAAAAGCTGTTGACTCAGTCCAAAATGCAGCACTGAAAGAGTCAAAGTTCCAACAGGTCAAAGGTCACTCTGCAGGATTGGTGTAGCACAGCAGATTGACCAATTGAAGGACAGGTCAGAGGTCACCTGGCAGGAGTGGTGTAGCACAGCAGATGGACCAATTGAAGGACAGGTCAAAGGTCACTCTGCAGGAGTGGTGTAGCACAGCAGATGGACCAATTGAAGGACAGGTCAAAGGTCACTCTGCAGGAGTGGTGTAGCACAGCAGATGGACCAATTGAAGGACAGGTCAGATGATGGTGCTACTCTATTACTCATTACTTTTGGTTCTACAAAGATTTCCCTGTGTGAGAGAAAGGGTGTCATTTGCCCAATTGTCACTCGGAATGTTTTTATTAATCTTCTTTTGATGAGACATTAATATACAATCACCATGATAACATTACAAAGAGTTGACATACATGTACACACCAAACTGACTTCCAGTTTGAATGTTCCTACACTGTATTATCTGCTTGTCATAACACATAGATATACAATTGGAGTTATAGCATTATAAAGAGTACCACAATACAGTAAAACCTGCCAAGCCGAAAAACCTCCAATAGCCGAAAAGCTCTGTTACCTGAACGCTTCTTTAGGGTCCCAACTTTTTATATGCAATTTAATAGGAGAGGCACATGTTGGAACTTGCATCCCCGAACACCTGTCTACTGTGAACACCTGTCTACTGTGAACACCCAACACTTGATTTGGGTCCCAAAGCAACATTTCACCTGTCAAGGCTGAACACTTACCCCCCAGAAAGAAGGGATTTTCAGGAAATCCATCTATATTTGATACAAAAACATCACAATTTCTTAATATGAAACACTTTCATCAAATTAGTGGCATTGATATGTATGCCAAGGGTATCAATATTGTGTAGGTTTAATGGGGAGACCTTTTACACAATATATGTTGAAGAAACTGGTTTAAACTCATCAAACTAGGAAGTGCATTCTGAGGTTTAGCAGTATGATAAAGGGTAATACATGTACACATATTGTATGGTAATGTTGGACAATAAAGTGATGTTTTATGTCATTGAATTATGCACATCAAAGTACTGTCACAGGAAGGACAAATGTACATACTTCAGTACATGTTTATATGCATGTACCAGTAACATTAGTAATGTAGCCTAATGATATTGAAAGTGCATGTGCTGTTAGCCTAAAGTTTATGAATCTCTTGAACTTTTTTCCAAAGTGGTTGGAATTTTTTTGAAGTTCTTTTTCATCTGACACTTTATTTTTTTTCTCAAAGTTTTTGTAATTTATATAAATATACATGTATCAAAGCTGGTAAATTTCCCAATGCTTGTGCATGTACAGGTGAATTCAAAGTTTACATGTGAAGGATCTAGCCACAACGCCACGCCCCAGACCCTCTATTAGCCAAACACTTCCAATACCTGAACACTTTGGCTGGGTCCCAAGGGTGTTCGACCTTGACAGGTTTTACTGTAGTTTCAAATTGAGTTCCATCAGATAGCTTATAGTGGCCGCATACATGGACTTACCTCTCTTTAATAACTCTTTTTTCAGTGCCACATTTAGGCCTGAGTCAACAGCCTTCCTTGGAACACTTTGGAGACATTGCAGCCAAAACTCACCAAGGAAAGCTGTTGACCTGGAGTATGTATCATATTCTATGTAACCCTTATTATAATTTAGAGCTGTTTGTTTTAAGTGGTTCGACTTAATTGTCAGTTGGCATGGAATGAGTTAGCCCTTAAAGTGCTAATCATGGCTATAGTCGTTTTTTCATCACCGTTAAACATATAATGGTTAAAAGATTCAAATTCCTCATGAAGATACCTTTCATTCAAATACAGCTAAACCTGTTTTGAGAGACCACCCCTAGGAAACACCCAAAAGTGGTCACATGAAGCAGGTGGTCTCCCAAAGGAGGGTTGATTGTTGTGCCATCTGGCCAACAACTAACCTCTAGTTTGAATTTCCATCCATTATTTGCATTCATACATGCATGTTTTAATCTTCAGCTATTACACCCAATTCCACCTGAAAGTCAGATGTTTATTCATCTGTTGATATCGTATTAAAGCGTATTCAGTTTTTGTACACTCATTTTATCGAAACAGTTTTAGTACTCTTGCCAAAGTTGGTGGATATTACTTATCTAAATGGGGTATTTGTGGCTGGATAAGTGGTCGCTTGGGGCCATTGTGAGTGGTCACTGGTCATGTTCTGCAGGTGGTCTCCCAAAGCAGGTAATTTATAAGTGGAATGTGTTTTTGCACAAGAAAAGTGGTCACAAAAGGCAGGGTCTCCCAAAGGAGGAGTCTCTCAAAACAGGTTTTACTGTACCAGCAAACCTAGTCTAAAGCAAAAGCTGTTGACTCAGTCTTAAATCAGCACTTTAAGGGTTAATACATACAACAAAAAAAGAAGAAATCCCAGCTGGATAGAGATCTGCTGTCTGCTTTAGTATATGGCAGTTTGCAAGGGAAACTGTAGAGTTTGTCCAACTTGATGAGTGAAAGGGCTAAAATGCGATATATATATATATATATATATATATATATATATATATATATATATATATATATATATATATATATATATATATATATATACATCCACATATAGGATTAAGCCCAGCTTGTCAGGTGTGTACAGGAGATGCGAGTCTGTGGTAAGATTTAAGTCAGTTGCCAGTTTAGCAACAGCTGTTCCTGCTGTAAAGACCACTTCTTATGAGAGTCTGCAAATCATTTTAAGACATATGATTTCAGGACACTGAAGTGTATTTCTCATAACAGATTTACTTGTGCTTTAAGACTAGCTGTGACATGAGAATGTTTTGCTGGTGCTAAGGGTCATTGTAAATAGCAAGAACTACTGTGCCACTATGCCTGGTGTCAGTTTGTTAGTTTCAGAGAAGGTAAATAATGTAGGTCAGTAAATTTGCTCAGTGGAAATTGCACGTGTTGTGTCTGGAGTGCAAGGAGAAAAACCATGGTGTGTGTGTGTGTGTGTGTGTGTGTGTGTGTGTGTGTGTGTGTGAGAGAGAGAGAGAGAGAGAGAGAGAGAGAGAAAGAGAGATGAAGTGCACACATAAGTTAGTTCCTTGTAAATGAAAGTTGCGCTGTTTTATTGCCAATGAAGTGCGCACATAAGTTCGTTCCTTATAAATAAAGTTATGCTTTTAGTATACACCCTTAGGATTAAAGAGCAATACACCACAGAAGAATCTGATGATACATAATAGAATTGCAGAATTGAACCCACAGGTATGAGTATTATTGCTACTTTATGGAGCTGGAGCCCAAAAGAGGACAATGAATGAGGACAGTAAAACAGGACAATGAATGAGGACAGTAAAACTACTCATGTCTGTCTGTCCACTCAGGAAATTTGGGAAGTCAAAATGGTCCTTAAAAAGAGGACAGTAAATTAAGTCTTTCTTCAAAGATCATTAAACATGCAAGTACAATGTAGCTCCAAAAGGGGCCTGTCACATGCAGCCATTAGTAATATTGATGGTATAACTACAGAATATATCTTAGACTGGGTCTGTATGCATTAAGAGATTGATGAACAAGGAATCAGTGTGCAACTTTTAGCAAGAAACCCAATGATGTGTAATGATTTGGTGAAAAAAGATATTGGCTTGAAAATGTGTGTGTTCAGGTGCACAAACCCTCTCAAGGATTGACACTAAGTTTTTTGCACTGCCTTTCCAGTCACCAATTTTGCGTGAATTTAGGAAAAGAAAGGGGTTAAATCTCCACAGAGCTCAGAATGTGTACATACTTGTCCTGACAAATTTACTTATCCTTAACAACAGGCATTGTGTTCATCTGTTAAAGTCAAGTCATGACCATGGATGTTTGATACATTTTAGACTCTACTGGTAATCTAAAGTGGTATGATTTTATTTACTCACAAGAAAATCTTCTGCAATTGATTATGAATTTTATCAAATCTGTCACATGCATCAAAACATCTGCCAAAGCAAATGAAGCGCAGACCTCATATATCACATTCATTCCTTCAAGACATAAAAGTAAACACAAATTTCAATGTAAAGCGTTTCTGGGGATTGACAAATTACTCTGTACATCAGTGGCAGAAGAGAATAAATGAGCATAAGATAGAAATCAGCCACACTGTAGTCCGCAGAACTTGGTTAAAGATGAAGAATCTGCTACTGCTAGAGCTGTCCCTATAAATATCTGTTGTAATTTAAGGTTTGGAATATTTGTTTATATAAAATAATTAAACATGTCTGCAGAACCCAAAGTAAGAGTGTGAATGTTTTTTTTGTCTGTTACATTTGAGGGTATGTCAAAGAATAATTTGTGGATAGAGTGCTGTATGCACTTCTTGATGGAGATAGTTTGAAGGGTAGCATAGTGGGGCACATCATGGACTCTTCCAGGGTGTGGATTGGTGATTGGTCAGGCTGAAAACATGTTGCTTAAGTAGTCCAGCAATTCATTCTTGCTGTATCTATAGTAGAATTTAAAGGCTTTAAGTTTGAACAAATTGTTCACCTTTAACTCTTTGAGTGCCAAATTTTGGACAGAGTTAACAGTTTTTCTCTCTAGAACTCTATGCATGCTGGTACTTTAATGAAAGGTCTATTTATGAGGAATACAGATCTGGCACCCTCATAATAATTCAGACTAGTTTGATTTAAGTAGATCAATTTTAGTCATGCTTGGCACTGAAAGAGATAAAACCTTTAATTCTTTAAATGAAGGATCACTCTGTGCATAATTATTTGCAGAGCATATGAAATGAATGGCAGACTTTTGAAGTGTAAAAGTGTGATCACAGGAATAGCCCCGAGCAGGCACACAGAAATTATATGCATGGCAGAAACAGAATTATAAATTAGAACTTAAATGCTTTGGGGGAGAAATGATGTGGTATTTTAAGTTTTCCAATAGTGTGAGCAATCCACATGTCCTTTTCCTTAACCTTTTCCCCCTTAAACCAGCCAAAACTGGCTGGTGATCAAATGTCATCTGCTTCAGCGTTTTCAACTGATTTCAACAGCAATGAAAAACAATTTGACTGAGAATTGAAGATGAGACCTGTCAAGACAACATGACCCAGGTCAACAGCTTTCCTCAGAAAGCTGTTGACTCAGTCTTAATTCAAGGGAGAAAGGGTTAAATTGGGACAAGTAAAATTCCAATCAAAAGCCAGCAAAAAGAAAAAAAAATCAAATGGACTGCCCTCAGTGCATTGTAAACTTTTCTTTTACAGACAGGATTTAAATGAATGGACAAGTGCATCAGAACAGGGAGCAAGTAAAATATTACAACAATTTGCCCTGAGGGCTAGCACAGAAAAAAAGAATGGGAAGAGTCCTGAAATGGAAACAGTGTGGATATCAACTAAAAGCCAAAAGACAATATTATGCTATTTGCAAAGAGGTTTACAAAAATCAGTTGCTGCTAGGATTTGACAATGTCATAACAAATATTTGTTTTGCAGGAAGGGGAGGATTATAGCACACACACACACAGACACAGACACACAGACACACACACACACACACACACACACACACAGGTCAATCAGCATTTGTGAATGATGGGTTTATGCTGCTATGTATGCAGGTAACTGTAGAGGGACTAGCCTGACACCTGGTGGCAGATGAGCGAATTGTTACCCATGAAGACAGCTTTGAGTGGATGATAAGTCAAAACAGAATAAGGACATTCAGATAGGAAAACAGGGTAATACCCTAACTAGGGTCATCAAAACAAGGAGGTACATGTATATGAGGTTTACCAATCTACAAGGCTTTCTGGAGGGCACCTCCTCCTGTCAGCCAAATGGCTCAAAAGTACATTGCTGGCACTTAGTTTCCATCCTCTACTTTAGCCTTTCCACCTGCAGCTTAGATTTCAAATGAAACTTTTGCCTCAGGCATGTTAACTCAAGGTGGAAATGTAGGAGAAGTAACGAGAATCACAGTCTGCAGAATAACATTTGTTAATGGTCTCCAGCAAATGGGCACAGTTTGGACAGGGACCACTTTCATACAACATGTACAATTTATCCCAGTGTAGCCACAAACTACCCTCCTAGTAATCCAAACAGTATGGACAGACAGCACCCCTCTAGAAATTGACACAGTTTAGACAAGGACCAAATGCCCACAAATGTACACAACTTGGACAGAGACCACCCTACCACAAATGTACACAGTTCAGACAGAGACTACTGTCCTACAAATTTACACAGATTGGGCTGGGACCACCCTCCTACAAATTTACACAGTTTAGACATGGTCCACCCTCCTACAAATTTACACAGTTTAGATGTGCCCCCCCCCTCCTACAAATTTACACAGTTTAGACATGGCCCACCCTCCTACAAATTTACACAGTTTAGACATGGCCCACCCTCCTACAAATTTTCACAGTTTAGACAGGGAGCACTGTACTCAGTCATAAATGTTCACACTTTAGACCGGGATTACCTTCCCACAATTTGACAGTTTTTACAGAGACCAACACCGCCTAGCCCAGTGCTATGCTAGGTTAAGAGAATTCAGGCATATATGTAAAGATTGTGGTGTGGACCACAGTTATACAATTATTATTCTTGGTAGGTGGTTACATGCTCTAGAAGTTTGAAATATGAACACATTTTTTCAACACAATTTTGCCTCAAAAATGTTAACTCTTCAACCATACTTTGTATCAAATTTCAGAGTACCTGTTAGTCAATAAGAGTGCACCCTTAAGTGTGCATGATTGAGAAACATGAAGCCTGTAACTGAGATTATAAACACCATTTATCGCTGTTATGAATTCTGTTATTGACTGAGGAGTTGACATGAGACTAGGGTGCGGTGGAAGGGAGTATGTATAGTGACGGGTTGATGTGTCAACCGACAACCCTACAACATGAAAGCCAAAAAAACTGACATGTGGTGTTTCTAATACGAAATATTGTATCTCCAGTGAAATTAGTACATGTATCATTGTCATCTATGTAGTTTTCCTTTAAAATAATCTGCAGAATTTGTGTCAAAAAGTTTACATAGCTTGCAATAGAATATTGACTTCATGATATGAGTCAGGGGAATGGTGTGTTATGTTAATTTTGTAATGAAGTAATCAGCATCAATTTATTTCTAACGCATGCTACATATTAAAATGCAAAACTAGAAAATAAGGCACGTATTTGAGTGTCATATGTTTCCTGACCAACCAGACAGACATTGTTTTAGAGTCTGTTCCTTTCCTTTCTTCTGCTTGTTATTCCTAATAAAATTGTACACCGGGTTAACTTTACACGGAAGTAATCATTTATTTATCCCAAACTAGATGCGCACAGCACACTGCAATGCAAAACTAGAAAATAAGGCATATTGGGCGTCATAAATGTCTCCCATTGTCGCCAGGGGACGTATTAATACTATTATTTTAGTGCCTGCTTCTTTCACTTCTGCTTGTTGTTGAGTTGGTCTTAAACACTTTTGGTTTTTCGTGCAATACTTCCCGGAAAAACTCAACAAAACTTCATGAAACTTTGAAGAAGTGTACATGGTATATATCTAGGTAGACCTGCCTTGGGATGGTATTTTTGTGACCTTGACTTAATTCTCAAAGACAAAGGGCCACTAATATGAAATGTGTTTCTGTGCAATAAGTATTAAAGAACTTGATGGATAGGGTCAAACTTGAAAGTTGGGTTCAAATGTCTCATAAATAATATCCAGTGCTGTTTCACAAATATCATAATTTCAAATGATGACTTTGATGCATTTAAATTGAGCAGGCAGTCCTCCATACCGTGGTCAGTGGTCAGTTGTGTCCTATTTCAGGTACAATGGCGAGAAATCAGTGGCACCACTGGGGACTTGACCTGGTCTTTCAGGCAAGTAAGAACCACTGCACCCATGGATAGACCCACATCTTTCACATGGATTGCAAAGCAGGCCAAGCCTATATTAATCAGTCTCCATACCACAGATGGTGGCATATACTTTCATACCTACTTGTTTGGTGGAGTAAACCGAAGGACTCTGAGAAAACCACCGTGCACAGTCAGAGTGGTAGGAACTCTTTCCACTTGCTTCCCTGGCCGTGAATCGAACCCGGGCCACAGAGGTGACAGGCGAGCGTGTTGCAGCTCTGCCATCCATGCACCCACAAATGCAGCCATGTGTGGTTTACCTCTTTCCCCCTTACAGGTCCCAAATGCCAACAGATTTATTTTTTGTTCAAAGTGGAGGACTTGGGGTGTTGTAGCACTCAGCGTCTGCGTTAACCCCCAGATTGCGGTATATTACCTTTCACAACCTCAAATACCCGCTGAGAAAATTCTAAAGGGTCACAAGTCTTCTTTATTTACATGTAAAATCGGTAAAAATCTGGCCTTCTCCCCTGAATTTCCCTTCTTGTGACCCCCGGAAAAAAATCCTAATGGAAACACTGGCACTTTTGTGAAGAAAAATTGCCATATTCACACAGGAAAATAACTTGATGTGCAAAAGAATTTCTGAAGTTGATAAGTTTGTGTCTTTTTGGCTAAGAAGAGGGCTGTGGATCGTGACATCACAGAAGGGAGTCGATGTGACACTATGGGGGATAGCGATAGAGAAAGCATGAGCGGTAGCAATGCAGAGAATGAGCTGGATCTCAGGTTTAGCTGTTCTTTTTCCGAAGAGGAACTTACTAAGGATAAGGGGGAAGATGTAGGGTTAGGAAGGGAGAAGGACAGAGAAATTCAGCCTTATTGGAAAGAGCCACGGCCGGGCTACGACAAAACCAGTCTTTGCTGGTGCAACTGGAACTGTGCCCAGCACTGACCATGCCGTACCTGCCAAGGAAGATCACCAAAGCTGGCGCTTAGGAAGTTTAGACTGGTAAGGATGCTTTTCAAAATTCCTTGAGCAAAATTATTATATAAGTGATTGGTTGAAGTTTACTGCAGGCCATCTTGCTTGGTTACCAATACTGGCAGTACATGCTGCATGCTAAGACCTGTAAATATAAACTCAAAACCAGTTGAATTTGAAATCATAGGCCTACGTGCAGCAGACTTTTAATTTTATTCTATTGAGTGATTTATAACATGGCCAGGGATATGTGAAGGTGAAAAGTAGCATTGGAAAGCATCTGTAAAGCCGGTGCATGCCTAAACGGATTAATAATGACAACTGTAGCATGCCACAAACTTCAAAAGATAGGGGAATACACAAGAACTTGACTGCAGCTTGAATACACATAAGCCACACAGCAGGAGGCATTACTGTTTTGCCTGTCTCAGCATGCAGCATATACTGCTGGTTTTCCCAACAGCGCAAGATGGCCTGCCTTCTTGGTTTAAACATATTTTTTTTGCCCCCCCCCCCCCCAAGAAAAATTTTAAAAATGATCGGGAACAAGAGTGTAGCCCTACATGAATCCCTTTCACATATAAAATAGGAAAAAAGAAAGTGCTGTGTGGCAAAAACAGGGTAGATAACACGGAAGGGAGACAAGAATTGCACACAAGACAGCAAATGATGGATAGAATAAATGGCCTGCCACCTGATTATAGGCTATAATCTGGCAGTACTCAAAAACTTCAGCTTCAACCAGTCAGTTATATAGGAATTTTCGCACAGTGACTTTTGAAAAGCACCCCTGCCCAGTCTAAACTTCCCAAGTGCAAGCTTTGGTCATCTTGTGCGGCAGCTACAGCATGATCATTGCTGTGCACAGACTCAGTCCCGGTTGCACCGGCAAAGACTGGCTCTGTTGTAGCACGTGGCTCTCTCCAACATCGGTTCACCATGGTGGATGAGTTCAGACTGGACAAGTGGGAACAGTTTCCTGTTGGCATCCCCATTTTAATCCATTAAGCCATGAGCACACTGACATTTACTGCTGCGAGTCAATGGTTACAATAGGAGTTGGTGGAGAAGCTTCTTTCCATGATGTCACAGACCCCGGTGGTCAAAGTGTGATGGAAAGTAGCAATGCTTGATGAAAGAGAGAGTCAATCTGCACGATGAAATAGTGAATAAAAATATATATTTCATCATTGCAAAGGCAAAGTTTCCTCACAAAAGTGCTATAATAACAATTCAGTGGTCATATGGTCTCTGCTTCAATATTTTTTACTATTTGCCAATTTGGCAAGTAATCAGAATGAAGTTCAGTGACAGTTGCAGGCAGGGCCTATCTTGATAACATTCCCCAGACCAACAGCTCTCCGTCCCAGCCCAGACCCAGGAAAGGTATTGCCTCAACCTTAAAATCAATCTTACTTCATGAGGAAAAGAGTCCGAATTCAAGTCAGAATTCATTTATTTGACAGAAAATACCAGTAAAATAAACATTAAAAAGAGTATGTAATAGGTTAGTACATATATGTTTCATTCTATTGTTTGTGTGGATGTTTACAGAGCTGTCAGGATGACCCCAGTTAAGGACCGCTTGTCCGCTAACAGGCGGCCACCTCAGGAGAGGCACAGTTAACTAAATATTGGTACTGCAAATGAAATCCTAGATGTTATGCACAAATATATGAAGAGAGGCGAATAGAAGATATAGGCAGAATAATGGATTTTAGTTGGCAGACGTATAATTAAGCATAAACATTCAACTATAACATACATAACAATGTGGTATACTGCACACATCTTGGTATTAACATAGCGAATGAGATTCAGTATAACTTGATAAGCAATAATATGGGTGTGTGCACCTTTTTTTTTTTTTTTTTTAGGGTGATACAAGAAGGGAGGTCTCTAATTAAGGAAAGTACATAATATCAAACACAATGTTCTGAAGTACTTTGGCAGGCTTTGCAAGATGGACATTGTCTCCATTTCAAGTTTCATAGAAGTGGGTTTGTTGTAGAGGAGTAGCAAATATGTCATTGAGATATAAAGGTAATTGATTTTGGATGAAGTCTTGTGATTCCTGCAACCATTGCCACAAGTGCAGCTGAACTGCCATGTCTAGGGAATGCAAAACAAAAACAAACAAAAAAAAACATAAGGCAATGCAAAAAGTACCAAAAGAATAAAGCGAAAAACACTGGTAAAGGCAACTCAAAAAGCTCTGACAAGGCAATTCAAAAAGCCCTTAACAAGGCAAGGCATAAAGCTCTTACAAGACAATGCAAAAAGCACTGAGAAAGGCAATACAATAAACACTGCTTTGTCAGTGCAAAAACACTGACCATGGCTAAATATCACCACGTAAGAATAGACTGAATTACCGTGGAAATATATTTTTTCAAACTTGGTGGGGATGTGCGGTGGGTGGGTCTCTACCAAGTTTGTTCAAATGGTCATGCTCCATTGATTTTTGGATTTTAAAATTTTTTATAGCCCTTTCGTTAGGGTCTGGCGTCCTTCGTCGTCCAGAGAAACAAGCATATGGATTTTGCACCGGACAAGTGATATGTATTGCTAGAAACGCCACACATTTTAGCAATTTCGTGAATAGAGTCAGAACTTGATGGCAAAAACTACAACACAAAGGTTATAAAAAACAACAACTGCACAAAACTCTGTTGAAATGTTTCCAGAGATATGACCAAATACCCAATGAATACAACACTAACTCAAGGACATTAGTCAAACTATGTCAAGATGGAGCTTGAAATGACAAAGTGTAATTCTCAAAGCGTTTAGAGTGGTAAGAGGGAAAGTACCCGGGGTAAAGTATACTTACCCAGCTAGAGAATTTTCTCTAGTCCATCTTAAGTCGGAAAACCATGATTATACTCACTTTTTGCAGGATTTCTTTCTTTTCAATCTTCATCCAGTTTAGTGGAAGAGGTGGCTTCCAGCTAATACCTTAGTACACTTTACCTCATAACACCTCTAGTCAACTTTATGTTGCTTAAAATTGTATTACTATTTACCTGTATGTGTCGTTATGGTGGAATAGTGTATGATGCTTTTAAGTTTCAAAGGAGACGTCCGTCTGTTGTCTGTTCACAATTCATATTTTGGACTTCTTTGTAAAAACTGTCATCCTGACTCACTTCAAACTTGGTGGGGATGTGCCTTGGATGGGGCTGTACCAATTTCTCCAAATGGTCACATTCCACTTATTTTTGGATTTTTTATGATTTTTTTGGTGGGCGGGGGGAGGGGGGGGGGGCAAATCTTAAAAAATCTTCTTCTCCAAAATCACTCAGCCAATTGCTTTGATATCACACAGGGACACTCCTGGGGAATCTTAGTTCTGAATTTATTCACCGTGTGGCGCTGCAATTTTTTTCCTGTTTTTTTTTATGATTTTTTTTGGTGGGTTTTGGCTATTTTTGAATTTTTCTCCAGAACCGTCACTCAGATTGAGCTGAAACTTGTTGGATATGTTCCTCGAGGAATGGTCAAGCAAAGGTTGTTCACTAGGTGGCACTGCTGTGGATTCCTGATTTGTAACAATTTTTTCAATCAGGGTACTTGTCAGTCAATGCAGCTTTTCTATTGCTCACTATGCATGTCAGTGGCCTTCTAATGGTAATTCACATTTTGGACTCCTCTGAAGAAACTGTCTTTCAGATTGACTTCAAACTTTGTGACAATGTACCTTGGGTGAGTCTCTAACAAGTGTGTTCAAATGGTCACGCTCCTTTGATTTTTGGATTTTTCATTATTTTTTTTTTATCAAAAATCTTTTTAAAAAAGTATTAATAGGAAAGTTTAGCATGGGAATTTCTTGTAAAGGTTATAACTTCAATGATTTTGACCAGATTTGTGCCAAACGTGGTAGGGATGTACCTTTCATAAGTGTCTACCTATTTTGTGGAAATGGTCATGCTTCAGTGATGTTTGGACCTTGACCTTACTCACAAGGTCACAGGACAACCAACACCAAATTTACTGCTCACCTGATAACTTGAGATCTGTTTTTGAGTTAGGACCTTGATGTTGCAGATGTTAATATTTCTCTATGAAGGTCATGCTTAGACAGTACAGGATTGACCTTGACCTTGTTTCTGGGGTCACAGTGCAAAATACATGAATTTTACTCTTCACTATAACTTAGAAACTACTGGAACTGGGACCTTGATGTTGCACATGTTACAGTTCTTCTATAAAGGTCAGACTTACTCAGTTACATGGGTGACCTTGATCCTATCCCAAGGGCACAGAGCTGTAAGTGTGATAAATGTCTAGGTCAGCTGAGCATGGGCTGTTCACACAGCCCTCTTGTTAAAGTCTAGATCTGTCCCTGGACCTGTGACCTAGATTTTAACTTTCATTGCCAAGTACATCTAAAGTCAATCTACTAAAGTCAGACAAGTCTGAAATATCATTAGATCCCAGATTCACATTCCTCGTAAAAAGACTTTTCATTTAAGTACCATCATGCCTCAAGTTCCAGAGAAAATATCCCAGGACAACAGTTTTTCTCGGCATGCATTGTGCGCAATGCTTCCGATATGTGTACCAAGGAAAGCTGTTGACTCAGTCCAAAATTTGGCACTTAAAGGGTTATGAGTGAGGTCACCAGTGAGGTCACCAGTGCCGTAGTTTGACTTCCATTGAGAGACCAGCTTTTATAAATGTGATCTTTTTTCAACCCAGCTGGTGTCTCAAAAGAAGGAGCAGTGTATGTTTACCCTTTCCACCTTAAACCCAGCCCAAACCACCTAGCCGTCAAATGTCAGCTGTGTCAGTGCTTTCAACAGTAGCAAAAAGCAAATTGACTCAGAATTGTAGATGAGTTTAGACCTATCAAGATCACATGCCTCAGGTCAGCAGCTTTTCTTGGCATGGGTTAGGCAGTTAGTCTCCAACCTGTGCCAGGGAAAACTGTTGACTCAGTCTTAATTCAAGGAGGAAAGAGTTGAAACAGTAGCAGTGGTAAGTGTACTTCGTCATGCTAACTGAATATTTGTTGCCCTTTACCTGAAGAGAAAAAAAAGAGAGAACATGCATTAAATAATTAGATATTGTTATAGTCTTGCTATTTTAGAACTAATCTGGAATAATCGAGAAGGTGGAAGGTGATATGTTTTGATTAGAGACTGTGTGTAAACAGACACTGCCCAATGGAGCCTTGTATTTCTGGCCCTGCCAGGGGACCTGGTTGTAAGTTGCACTTACAATGTACTGTGTAAAGCACACAACAGATACAGCTCTGGACTTGTCATGTGACTAGATGTACAGATGGGGATTCTAATTGTTCCATCTAGAATTACCACACATCATGCTACTGAAACAAGTACAGGAATAGAAAGTTGGAAAAAGTGTAGGCAGAGGAATGGAAAGTTAGTGCAGTTCAAAATTAGCAGAATACAAAGTGAAATAGAAAGTAAAGCAAAGGTAACAAAAGTGAAAGTAGAGGGGCACAAAGTTGATTAAAACAATTTAAGAAGAAGTGTACAAAACTAGGGCAGAATAGAGAGGAAGACAGGTAGTGAAAATGAAACTATAAAGCTGTTGAAAGTATGTAGACTAATGCAAAGTTGGTTTAGGTAAAAGCAGAGGAACAAAATGGTAACAAAAATAAATGCAGAGGAACACAAAGGTGGCAAAAGTGAAAGAAGAGGAACAGAAAGATGACAAAAGTGAAACTAGAAAAACAAAAATGTGAGGAAACTTAAAATATAGTACCACAAAGGTGACAGAAGTGAAAGTTCAGGAACACAGAGGTGGCAAAAGTGAAAGTTTAGGAACACAAATGTGCCAAAAATGAAAGTTCAGAAACAAAGGTGACAAAAGAGAAATTAGAGGGGTGTAAAATTTCAGAAGTGGTAAATAGAGGAATGAACTGCTCTGGCTTGTTGGTGATTGTGATGCCTGTTTCAAATTGTATCCAGCCACTCTGCTATCTTTTTATCAGGAGAGGTTTTGCACAAATTTGGTACATATATAATACCTCATTAGTCTAAGCCTAAGATGAACTGCTTTGATTTCCCAGTCACCGTCTTCTATTGTCCATTAGTTTGACCTATTTAGTGAATAACATGCATCCAATTTTGAAAAGTCTTAGTGTGAGCTAATATATACTTTATTTTAAGAAGTTAATTGACCCAGTTTGTACTAAAAAATGCTATTCTCTCCCAGTGTCATCTATGGAACCAGTACACAGAAGATGGCAGCATATACATATATTTGGAATGCTGAAAAAATACAATGATGATGATGGTGATAATGATGATGATGATGATGATGATGATGATGATGATGATGATGATGATGATGATGATGATGATGATGATGATGATGATGATGATGATGATGGCTCAGAGAGATAGATACAGTATGAATATTGTCAGCTATAAAGCTGTTCAGAGCTCTCCCTGAAATCTAAAATACATATAAACTTAGAACATATTGCTTTAAACGTCGCTACAGTTATGCCTTCGCTTGTTACTTTTGGTGGAGCATTTCATATAATGGATCTAGAGTAACTGCACAAGTGTTTCATGTATTGATACTTCAAGACAGTTTTGTGTCCATGTATATATACACGTGTATTGCAGTCACAATGTTGAAAAGAACAAGTGCATGCTGTTAGTAGGTTAACCATGTTTTCAATCTGGATCCATTAAGTTGGTTATAGACCAGCAATATCTAAGACCACTCCTACGATTACTAGGTGTGAAAATTCCTTTAATCCGATTGTCCGGGACAAGTGAAAACTTTTTGAGGACAAGTGGCCTTCACTTGTCCCAGGGACAAGTAATTTTTATCGGCAAAATTCACAATCTGTTCAATTTCAAATTTTGTCTGCATAACAGACACATAAACTCACTGTATGCCGTAATGATTTCCATTAAAACATGCTTTTTTACACCAAAACTTACATACTCTTCATTAGCACAAGTGATATTATGAGGGAGGACAAGTGAAAATATTGTGTCCCTTGTCCTACAGACAATTAGTTTCAAAACAGATTTTCTCACCCTGCATTAGTCAATCAGGCAAATGTTACAGATTGTTCAAGAAGTTAAAAAAAATAACTTTTTATTCCTCTGCTAATATTTCCCATTTTGGCAAAATGATTTTAAATGTCTAGATCAGTCCCTAAATGTACTTTTGAAAGATGAGCCCTGGGGTGACCAAATCGTGGTCTCTGACGACAGTCCCTCAGAGCAGGCAAAAACAATTTGAAAAGGTCAAAGCAAAGTGTCTTGACAAGGTGGTCTTTAAAGACAGGTAGCCTTTCATTGTACTGGCCTCTCAATACAGGGACCTGTGTGTGTGTGTTGCAGTCATTGTCACTGTATATTGAAGCCACGAAGACATTGATTGGAATCAAATAGATTTGTGCTGGATCCAGTTCCATGCAAATGTGACAGGATAACACTATACTAACAGGGTACACCTGTCACCCAGTCAGCTGTCAGAGAATGGCTGTCACTTTCCTGGCATCAGGTATGAGATTCAGTTGGTAAAGGTGCCATGTAAGGTGTCTGTCTGATAGGGTGTGGCCCTTCCTGTTGATCACATTAACTCAGGAAATTAGTCCAGGCAGAAAGATAAAAAAAAATCAACAGCAGGGGTGCATGCTGTCACTATATAAACACTATAAGCCAGTACACAAGCTCATTAACGGAGTTGGATTGTTGCTTTGTGAATCTCTCCATTGAGTCCACCTTTTTGTTAGATACAATATACATGCGCAGTAGAAGTATGTAGGTGAACCCATGTGGTGCTTGGAATGTTCATCAGAATGGTGCTGTGTTCTGTGGCACATGTCACCTTTGAAAGAGAAATCCATCATTAGACGATTGAAGGCCAGCTAGCATTGTTGGGGCGCTGATGCAAGTTTGCCGCAAAATACTGTTTGATGCACCAATCTAATAGTAGTCATGCTTAATTTGGGCCGGATACTTTACACACATGCTGGCCCTTTGTAATGGCGGCACACTGCACCCTGCAAGGCTTCTCTTATGTGTAATGTCACGCTCATAGATTGTCGTACAAAGGGGTACCTTATCACCGTTGACTTATGTGGGTGGGTGGGGCTGCAGCTATCACAGCATAGAAAACATTATATTTGTACCTGAGCTGCTTTTACATTATCCTGTGTGACCTTGAAGTTGAACTTTTGACCTACTTAAAACTTGTGGTGGAATTAATTGTCTTATAATTAGCTGGCAAGTTTCCTGTCGCAAAATTTTGTGCATGTCTGAAATACAACGTGACATTCATGTATACAATGCAGAGCGCAATACACTGCAATTGTAGGTCCCTATTTGCTTCTAATCAAAATGAAGGTATTTGCTAATAAGCTTTGGTATAATTCCAATGAATACCTTATCAATTTTGACCTGTTAAAGGCAAAATGCTAATTAATCTTTTAAAAATGTAAAAAATGTAAAAAAAAAAAAGAAAAAAAAAAGTAAATGGCCCTCGTATAACAGAACAGGGGACAAGACTAGCTCATAGCAGTCAGTTTTAGTTTACAGTTTAACATTGAGACCTGTTTTAGTTTCCTCCATGTCACTTTTTAACTGTTTTCGTCTTTAGTCACTCAGAAGTGCCTGTTCTTTAATTTTTTAGCTCTGCTGACCAAATGTCTCAGAATTCTTGTGATCTAGCAGGTCTGCGTATCCCTACATCCATCCATTACCTTTTTGTGAACATGATGCAGTCTACAGTTTTCCAGTTACCTGCATATAACATTCAGGATTTAATAAGTGTATATATATCTACTTGGAGTTTGATATTGATGGTGCCAACTATAGTATTTTGTAACATATCGAGTGTATATTGACCAAAAGTGAACACTTTATTATGCCTTTTTTGAAGTTTACATAAATTATAACAAAACAGGGTAGGAGTGTAGTTCAGGCAAAAAAAAATGAAAATATACTTAAATTGATTTCACCACTTACAGTATCATGGAAGATGTTGAACGAAACGTGTTGAAACCATTCTGTATTTTGAGACAGAATAAGGCTTGTCATAACAAGAATATGGTAGATGTGTATTGTATATGAAAGTTTGGTATTGCATAATATGGATGATCTTTACCAGTTTTTTCAAGGTCACAGGGGGTGGGGGTTGCATTTTGGAAAATGATATCATGTTAGGGTCATTGCATCTTATTTTGTGGTACATATGTCCATATACAATTACAGGGAAGATTATACCAACAAAGTTATATCCATGCCATGTGGAGTCACGCAGACTAAATTCTATGAGGTGTAGAGTCATGGTGGGACCCCTGGTGGTATTAATTATAGAATGTTATGCTACATAACTGTGGAATATATTGCATTAAAAACAGTTTACTGATAGATGATCTGTGACAGGCTCGCTTGCCACCCTATGTATTCTGTTTGTCATAGTGACCCTATTCTCCAGCTGTTCAAACCCACAATATCCAAGAGTGGTTTGATTCTGGTCATTTTTACCCCTCGCCCCATGAGGCCGGAGGGGTATTGTCATCACCTACGCATCTGTCCCTCTCAAATACAGTGATTCAATCACTTAACTTATTAATTACATATTCTTCCAGATTCATAGATATCACAAAAAAGATATAGGCCTATACTTTCTACCTTTGCTATAAACTTAGCTGACGAACTAGTCAGAAGAACCAAAATAGTGATAGGCCTACCTATTCTCTTTTCATTTTTTGCAGAAGTAGTAAAATTTTTTTTTTTGAGTGGTTGGGCCTATACATATTGGAAACACTATAGTCTGTATTTAATGAAGAATATTTCAAAGGCTGAGAAGACCGGTTTAAAACCACCAGTTGCCTTTTGTGGGTGACTGCCTGTCTTAAGTCAGGAGTGAAATTTGTTTCTTCACATTGGTATTGGAAGATGAATGTTGATGCTTTGGTAACTCTGGAATCTCTTTGCTGTCATTGTTGGGTTTGATATTTATGAATATGGGTCATGTTTTTCTGCATAAGTGTATCATGCTAGGGACGTCCATCTGTCTGTCCATGCCTTGTTAACACCATATGATACTGGACACATAATATGTATTGTAGTAGTATAGTGTTTATTGTTATAATATGTATTGTAGTAGTATAACGTCTTATTGTTATAATATGTATTGTAGTAGTATAACGTCTTATTGTTATAATATGTATTGTAGTAGTATAGTGTCTTATTGTTATAATATGTATTGTAGTAGTATAGTGTCTTATTGTTATAATATGTATTGTAGTAGTATAACTCTTATTGTTATAATATGTATTGTAGTAGTATAACGTCTTATTGTTATAATATGTATTGTAGTAGTATAACGTCTTATTGTTATAATATGTATTGTAGTAGTATAACGTCTTATTGTTATAATATGTATTGTAGTAGTATAACGTTTATTGCGCCAATAGAACCATAAAGGGACCAAATGCCAATAAAGTGGAAGTACATTTTCCAGGACCAACTGTACAACGTGAAGGCCGGGGAACAATATTGTATGATTAGTAATAAAATATGTGTAAACAGATTGAGATGGAACTACAAAATGTGCCCAAATGTGCATCAGGCCAGTGGTCAAAGTTTGTTAAGTTTAGCCCTTGACCTGTTTCTATAGGCATTAAGCACTTTGTGTTATGCACAACAACTAAATATGAAAAGGTATATTCGGTTTTGTTAAAATGGGAATGTCTGAGTGGCACAGGCATGTACTTGGGTGGGAACATGACTTGTATCTCACTGCATGCACAAGTCAATCTCACTAACTTTAAGGCCAAATCAAATCCATTGAACTGCAAAAATGCTGTACGTAGAAAGTTACTTCTAATCACCGCTGTATATAGCCATCACCTTTCATTCAAGGTTACATGGCCAGAAAATGGTGATGACCTTGGAAACATGTGCTGCTTAATTTGATATCAAGTTTTCTGTGGGGAAGTGGTAAAACCACGTGGTCACAGGAGGAAGAAGTTTTAATATATGCCAGATATATTACTCACTAGGGAACAAAGTTTAGGACATCACATTTCTTTGAACTAGAATGAGGGGGCTGGGGGTGGGGTGGCTCCCCCAGTACATTGATACAAGAAATAATTTTGCCCCAGGACACATGCAGAAAAATTAGAATGCTCCAAAATAATGTGCAATACAGAGTACAGTGGTCCCCCTCTTATAAGGCCACCCCAAATGCACTAGAGATGTGGCCTTATAAGAGGGGTGGCCTCTCTTGAGGGGGAGTATATTATGGAAACCCCATACTTACTGCATGGAGAAGTGGCCTTTCTAGAGGGGGTGGCCTCTCTTCAGGGGGGCCTTTTAAGAGGGGGACAACTGTACAGAAAAGAGGGCATCCAATACACTGGTGTGGCAAACAAAATGTTCCTGTATGCCAGTATGAAAATACAGTAAAACCTGTTTTGAGAGACCATCTCTGGGACAGACGTGAGAGTGGTCACATAAAGCAGGTGGTCTCCCAAAGGAGGGTTGACCCTTGTGCCACCAGGCCAACAACTAATCTTTACTTTGAATTTCCATCCATAATTTAGATTCATACATGTGTGTCTCTACACTGACATGTATACCCAATTCTAACTTCCAATCCTGTGTTTGTTTATTCCTTGATATTATAAAGATATTTAGTTTTTGTAAACTGGTTTTAGTTGGTCTTTTGGGGCTATTTTGGGTGGTCTTTTGGGGCTATTTTGGGTGGTCTTTTGGGGCTATTGTGGGTGGTCATGGTCAGGTTCTACAGGTTGTCTCCCAAAACAGGTAAATTAACATTAGAATGTGTTTCTGCACAAAAAATGTGGTCACAAAAGGCAGGTGGTCTTCCAAAGGAGGGGTCTCTCAAAATGGGTTTTACTGTACCCCTTTCTTCCTGTCTACAATAGATTAATGTGTGAACCAGATTGGGGGGGGGGGGGGTCGGTTTGTTGGTACATGTACAGGAAATATTTTTGCCCCAAGGCAGCTTACTGAAAATTAGAATGTTGCAAATTGCAGGCCCCAAGAACAAGAAGTAAGTGGGTGTCCAAGAACAGGAAGTAAGTGGGTGTCCAAGAACAGGAAGTAAGTGGGCGTCCAAGAACAGGAAGTAAGTGGGTGTCCAATATGCTAATATTGAACATTAAATGCCCCTCTATAGTATTACCTGTATAGTTCAAATAACTGTTACCTCATCTAGAACAGATAACAAGTATGAAATCTCGCTAAATTTATAGATAGTCTATGCCAATTGAGAGCATTGTGTGACGTACTAGAGAGAGATAGATATATTAGCAGAGGCTACAAAGTCAAGTCAGCCATCTGACCGTATCATGTGACAATAATGTATGGTTTCTTATGTAACCCCATTTGATACAAGAGAACATTGATCATGTTGACCATTGTG
>OZ026618.1:2519257-2563757 GCA_964020975.1 Hermodice carunculata
CTTTGTACGTAAAGAATGATAAGATACAGGGGTATAAGAAGGGCACATGGTACTCGTTGCCTTTTTTGACATTTTTTGACGACTTCGAGTAAAATGGTCCTATCTATGATTAAGCCTGATTTTTACATTTCAAGTTTATCATTGTAGCATTTATTACCTGTTTAGGAGCAGAGAAGCATTATCATAGTATGCAAAATTAATTGAATGGATATTTGGTATGGTGAAAGCAATATAAATATGATAGTTTGCTAACAAGCAATAGCAAATGGCACTAAAATGAACTATTTTGCCGAAAAAAGGTGATGTTTAAAGATACCGTTTCCATGGCAACCAAAGACAGGTAACTGAAAACAACAGGGCAAAATAATTTTAGGGGACCCTAAAGATAAATAAAAATCGTGTTGTAGCTATCTGTACGATGGGGTAATTAAGTTCTCTGGCCGCTCGCCTAATGACTAAATCTCGTGTGGCGAAGTCAATCGTTGGCATGTGCATGTGATTATTCTCCGCAGGCTTACTATAAGCACTGATATTACTTTTTTCAACTTAAAGTTGTATCTAGTATTGTCAAGGTATTAACTCGTGTGTACTGCATAATTGGTGTTAGTCTGAATATCTTAACTGAATGTTTTCCATCATGAAGAAGCACAAAAAAGGCGACAATCTCTCTCTCGGTCTGTCTGTCTGTCTGTCTGTCTCTCTCTCTCTCTCTCTCTCTCTCTCTCTCTCTCTCTCTCTCTCTCTCTCTGTATGTTATTTGTGTAAATGGTTTTGAGAACGTAATGATTAAATTAATATCGTGATCTTTCTTTAAAGTTTTCCCATGAATACACAGCTATTACTTATCTACATTTATCGCTGCTCATGCATCCTGACGACATAGTTTTGATGCGCGTTACTGCTACGGAGCTACAAATTACGACCCTGATGTAATAGACGTAGTTTTGACTGTCTTCCTTTCGTGAAGTCAAGTGAAGGCAGAAACTGTCTTAAAACTCTTTCATTGTCAGGTGTCGTGACTGCGCCGAGGAGTCTTCTGTAGCCGACCATGTGTCTTTTGCCATCCTGAATGCCAAGAAAGAAGGGGTGTAATAACGTGGTTACTTTCCACCCGAGGTTGCACACGCTTTTCAACCTTTTGACGCACGTGTATCTTGAAACGTTGCACGCATAAGTTGCATGCAAGTCGCTTGTAATTTCTCTCTGAGATTGCAACAGGCAACATACGACAAAAGTTGCTCCGTGTATTTCCGCCTTTATAGTCCCCCAAGATCTATCACTCACTCGCAACAAGGTCGCAAAATATCCGCTACTGACCTGCCACCTACCGTCACACCGCCACCACATCCGTAAGTGGCCTGCCAACTGCCCTTCATACAGAGGTACCATATACACACAACAAACCAGCGAAAAATGCCAGAACCCTGTCAATGACGAGCCAAATAGTCGTGAGCCAACCGTGGAGAACATAGACTTTTTCTTGGTTTTTTTATGCTTTGGTACACGGGAAGACCACGGACATCATTTTTTACCACATCACACCATGGCAGTGATCCACCAGCCGGTGTACACATAGCATAAAGAACCAACATGTATGTTGAATTCATACATAGTAAGCGCGGTCATATATATAAAATAAATATAAATATATATGCAATTAAGGTTATGAATGGCCCTAATTTGTTTAATCTTAAGTCTATAGACTTTTCCAGACGATATAAGAAACTTCACTCTGTCTCCTATGTATATGCAAAATTGAAGTTTCTCGGTCGCGTGTCCGCGGTTAAGCCGCAAGTGGGAAGAGAGACGGAAAAAGAAAGTATGTGTTGGCACACAGACATAACAAAACAGTAACGGCTAGATACAGTGGCTGGTTCAAATTTCATACACATAGTCAAGGAACTGGTGTTGACACATATTATATACAACTGCTGTCATGCCAGCCTCCCTATTGAATAAATATAATAATATGCACAAGAAGAAATACTTGAATGCTGTTTCATAAAGTATGATATACCAAAATCTAATATATTATGGTTATAATTACTTACATTATAAATTGTCTTATCATGAAATAGCTCTTTCGTCGTAATTATACACGAGTGCGCCCTTGTGTAATTTCCTCCCAATACAGTTCATATTAATGTTAAAAGCAAACGAAGTGTAAAGTGTCATGAGGATGCCTGAAAACTGGGATGATATATTTTGTGTTCTAGACACTATCTTTTTATCCGTCACACATTATAAGCCCAGTTAGATTAGGCCTACATGGTTGCCTTTCCAATGTACATTGAGTCCATTATTTAGCCCCTCCTTTCCTGGCTGTAGTTTGAGACCGCCTTGGTACAATCAAGCTGGCACCTAAAATTTGGAAAGAACTGGCATTGGCTGTGGCAGGGGTGGTACGGGAAGCCATCAAAAGTTCAATGGTTATAAATAAACGAAAGTAATTTTGTTTTGGGTCAGACTCCCCCTCCCCCCTGAAACTAAACTCGACTTTACATTGAAACTTCGATCTCCGAGAATGTGTACTGTAACGGTCACAAATTACATAGGGTTTTGCCACTATAAAAAGGTCATATTGTGGGGTATTTAGGATGGCTTTTAAGGATTGGGATTGCTACCATTCTACAACATGAGGACAGGACTAACATCCATGGATGCATGATTGATATTGAATAATTGTCAAATAAGAGATATTTTACTTTTCGCTATTTGAACAACCCGTTAAAACTGGTGCTCGATCATTGCGGAAACGGTTTTTTTTTTCCTGTGTGCAAGTTTTGCTTACATCGATTTTGTGCGAAAGAAAACTAAATCGACTTTTAACCCATTCCCCCCTAACTAAATTAGGTTCGTTTTTTTTTATCGCACATCGATCTTTTGATGGCTTCCCTAAATTTGAACGCCTACATGGCATATGTACCCCTAAAATGCCCATCAATTGGGCTTGAAAGGAAGTAGAAAGGAGTGCAAGTTGGGGACGTGAGAGCACGCAGGACAGCAAGGCAGCTGCACCAAACTCACTCGTAGCCTGAAACCCAAACAGGCTGAACACCTTTACATGTGAACTTTCACTTGTCATTTAATTTGCACATACAAAAAGCCGATAGCTGTCGAGAAAGCCGTTGTTTCAAGATGATAACACAACAAATATTAAGGTACACAGTCAAGACAAAAAATCCGTCATCGCCGCCATCGCAGCTTCGTACCTCGGAAAAAAAGAAAGGGATTTTTATATGCGTTTCCCCAAAGAGAGGTAAACACATAGCGCAGCCTTTGATACACCAGTTGTGGACCACTGGCTAGTGTGACAGTATTTACGTACCACTCATCCTGGGATCCAATCTTGAGCGTCTAATGGCAACTTCAAAAACAAATACACAAAGAGAACAACTGATCTATTTCATATTTCACGCCTTTTTACTGATATGCTTGCCCACTTAGCTGACTCTTAAAGTCTGCATTTCTATTTTTTTCCTTTTTCTCTCTCTATTTATCACGATATACAGTATACTATTTAAACTTATGACACAATAAGTGTACTGCCTGTATGAAATATATATATATATATATATATATATATATATATATATATATATATATATATATATATATATATATATATATATATATATATATATATATATGGTCAGTTACAGACGACAGTGGTAAATCGGTGTCGAGTTGACTCAGGATTTAACCTGGGGTTGAATTTTTTTCTAATTGTACACGTCAGGTGCTGTGTCAACCTGAAGCTGAACCCTGGGTTAACACTGAATTTGCCTGCTGCTTGGTTTAAACCACAGTTAAAAACTGTGATTCACCAATGAGACTTAATAAAGGTTGTGTTTTGTGTTTCTATTACATAAGAGTATTTTGTGTCATAAGAGTGCTGGTCATTGTGAAGCTGAATGTTAAATCAGTGAAAGACCAATTAGTGCTGATTGAAATATCTGCTATCTGGAGTGGATAGGTTACCTTGATGCTTGAAAGGCTGTAAACGAAGGCATTAATACTGCAGGACAGAAGTAATCCGTTTCACAAATAAGATGATGACCGATTCTTCTTCTGTTTTCACTTTACAAAAACAGTCGTTATAGACATTCTACAGTCGGTAGAAAGACAGCCGCATCGTGTGCAGAAAAAGAAATGTTCAAGTCCTTCATTCTTATTTTGTTGTTTTTTTTTTTTTTTTTTTTTTTTTTTAGTTTTTCAGTTTTTGATATCACTGCAGTTCTGTGGGAGTGGTGATGCTGATTTAATTGGAGAATATATACATTGTAAGCACTGTAAGCAGGGTGGTGAAGACCTGCAGCAGAGCACTGGCTTTGTAGTACAGCCAGCACATCTTTTTCCCACAGGAATAAGATGCTAGGAGAAATCAGAAATCATACATACACACATACATACATACATACATACATACATACATACATACATACATACATACATACATACATACAAACATACATACATACATCATTAAAATTAATTTTGTATGACGGTGATGCAAATGCTTATCTGACCTTGCATTTCTCATCAGCGTAGCAATCTGTATACACATATATGGATATATTTGCAAAAAAAAATGAGTGAGCTGTAATCGCCCTTTTTTTGACCGACTCAGGTGGCATGACCATGCAATTCTGCATCAAAAAATTCATTTATGAGACTACAGATTTGTCGTTGAAGAAGTGTGACCACCTTTGGGGCACGGATGACATTCCGACACTGCATTCTTCGTCCTTTTTTTATTTTCTTTTTTTTTTTCATCACCGAACGTTTGCTTTGCCTTTCTTTGTATGTTTTTTCATAGCAACCCTCAACGGGTTTTTTATTCTTGTTGACACGCCATGTCTTGCATTGAATTTGCTTGTTATTGTGTTCAGACTTTTTCCCTTTTGTGTCGCCATTCTGCCATCATTTGTTGCTGTTGTTGTTGTTGTTGTTGTTGTTGTTGTTGTTGTTGTTGTTGTTTGTTGTTGTTGTTGTTTGTTGTTGCTGTTGTTGTTTTCAATTAAACCTTTACGTTCCTGCACTAATTCCAAAAGTGTTTCTTTTTCAGACGATGTATACTTCACTTTTTCAACCATGTTTTATCCAAATGACAAGAAATATGTTCACACTTGTACATGTGTATCAGTGCACACTACCAGAATAACGAAAGTAAGACAAAGTTTCATTCGACGTGGACCAGGGGGAAAGAATTACCAATGGGAATTTATTGAAACCGGTATCAACCTTGACTTGAATAACCTTCACTTAACAGAACCGTCAGCAAACCAGCTGGTGTCACACAACTACAGGCTTAACCCGGAGTCAAGCCAGGATTTCACAACTCCTCCATGTCAAAGTAAACTCTGGGTTCAGCACAAGGCTAACAGAACCCTGTGCAACTGGCATTAAGATCACTTTAGATTTGGCTGGTGGCCTCATAGTACAGGTACAGGGATGTACATGCTGACAATTAATAGCGTCTCTTTCTTTCTAGTGAATAGAATGGCCATAAACCAAATTAATTTGCTTTAGTGTCACGTCAGTTTCTAAGCAAGGCATGTAGTCTAGCCTTCAGTGTGCAGTGCGCAGGCGGAATGCGTGCTGCCCATAGCAGGTATTTTAGAATCATGGTATCTTCCACTACATCGACATGTTGGCTGACACAACCTGGAAGTGAAATCTGATGAAATACTAACAAACAGAGTATAATATCTATAGTTAAATCAACAATATATAGGAAGCCATCAACTGTCGAACATATTTCGCAGATGCATTTTCACCTTATGCTGAGCATAATACCTTTCTGTACGATTCTGCATAACTAGTATGTTATCCCCCCCCCCTCCAAAAAAAAAAAGCATTAACAGATTCAGTACTTCTTGTGAGAATGTTGCAAGCTCAGCATTATTTTAAACACTATTTGTAAAATTGATATGTAAGTGACAGCTGTCACAATAAGTAGTGCATTGGTTCATCCACTTTAACATTCAAATGAGTCTGCAATTTGCAACCTGACAGACGAAGGACTTAAAAACTGTCCAGGTGATGAGCGACATTTAACACGGACGAATAGATATATGTATATAGATATTACGAAATCGATTCCGATTAATGTATGTACAGAGCTGCATGTGCTTAAAAAAATCATTGCGTTTCCTTTCCTCTACTGGAAAAAAAATAGTGCAAAACCAAATTTTTGTCTTGATGTCGTTTCTGATTCTGCGCAAGTTATGTGGCCTAACCGTCATGAATAGTGCTCTGAAGGAATGCCCATAAAAGGGACATTGGAATCACATATATCTTCCACATCCGCAAAAAAACGGGCTGTTACAATCACGAAATATAATCTGATTAAATATTATCCAAGAGAACAGGCCATAATCTCTCCAAGTAATGTAACAACACACAGGGAGCCATCAACTGCCAATGATGTATCGCAAATGCATTTGCACCTCCCCTATATGATAGGAAGCTAATACCTTTCTGTACGATTCTCCGTAAGTAAAAATAAGATATCAAAGGAAAGGCAATTTTTTTTTCTTGTAAGTGTGGAGTTCTGATGCAATAGTGCGCCATTCTAAGCTAAAATAAAATGAAATAAAGTAAACAAAAGCACGCTCAGATACAGACAGGCAAGAAAGGGACACAGATAACACTATACTATAGCACGGATATGTATACAGAATTTGGCTAGTCGGCAGTAGTTGTGCAAGGTCGCACAAATAAATTCTTTATAAGCTAGCTTCAGATACATCTTTGTTCGTTGGGACAATGAGTTCACAAGATGAACACACATATGTCGCTTTCCGCAATTTGATTTGGAAATTTCTACTCCTTATATTTACTTAAGTAAAAACTTCAAAACAAACACTTTATTAGCCCCATGGAGCAGCCGATTTATTATGTCAAATTGTTCACAGACATTTGGATAGACACAAATCGGTTTGAAATTTCACAAATGACATACATTTTAAACTTGAAACTGACCACAAATGAGCCAAAGAATAAATATAAATGCATGTAGGCTCTTTATCCATCACATAGTAATTTACCACTGTATGAATGAATCGAATTGTGACGTGAAGAAAACATCAAATATATCAGTCATTGAATCCCCCATCAAACTAAAAAGCAGCCCAGAAAAAAATTGGGAGATAAAACCAAAATAGGTAAAAAAAACCCACAAAAACTCTGGAAACCTGTGTTTGGAGCATGTAAATCTCCTCCCAGGGTACCCGATGCAAAACTCCGTCTTTGATAACAAATACAATTTTAACATTGAATTGTAAAATAAGAAGGCTGTGTGAACAACCCGTACTCAGCTGACTTAAGGGTATATATCAGGTTATAATGGGTTAAACCATCATTTTTGCTATTTTCACACATGTTATGCACTTTTTCCTTAAGTTTTGTGTGCCGGAATAAGATTTCAGGTTGTGTAAAGGAAAATTGTGAATTTTGGCAAAGTATTGGGCCTGGTTCTCACTGTTTGGTGTGGCCACGGCTGGGGACTAGCTAATCTTCTGAGCTCAGCCCTGCAGAAATCCAACAGGAGCCTCATTTACATACAGCAGGTGTGAGCGCTTCTGCGCATGCTCCGCACAAGCAGACTACGATCATCTGGGCAGGCAAACCCCATTATTGCAGTGCCAGTGAGTCGGTGAAGATCAGTGAATTTTAGGGTATACTAGCAGTGTGAAAGTTGAAACATGCCGAAGGTGAAAAACACAAAATGCAATGCCAGACTCACCCGTGGTCTCCGTGAGGCTCACGTCGGGTTGCAGGGTCGTCTCCACGGGAGGGAACTGATTGTAGTATGATCCTAGATCAGACGCTTTGAGTTCACTTGCAACTGACGCGGGCATCGGTCTGCCCCTAGGTTTTTTTCTTTCTCGGCACCTTTGCAAAAGCACTTTCTAATCACACCAATGTAAGCAACGATCCTCTGAACTTGATAGAAACTTTCTGAACTGAGACTGAAGTTCCGATTTACTGACACCTATATTGGGACCCACGCAAGACGGCAAATATCATAGAATCCGGTTGCCCCGTAACCACCTGTCAGTCATTTGTCGGCCAATCAGGGTAAACTTGAGAAACCCCAACATGAAATCCAAAGTGACAGATGAGCACGATTACAACATTTTTGGATGTAAAACCTCTAAAATAAAGCATTCTTTGAAGTTTGATGCTCCAAACTTGTCCATTTACTCAACAGGTAGGAGTGCGTAACGGAATACTAAGGTGTCATTGCGATCAAAGGCCCAAAGAATAGCGTAAGTCCCATTGAAGTCGGCATTTGCTTTGAAAGCGTTGTTCTCGGCATCATTCCTGGCCTTTGTTTCGCAACTTCTTGTGAAATCAGCTTCGTCAGTTTTGCTCATAAATACATGGGGTTTGTGGCAAACTGTTTACAAGAATATAATCTTTAAAAACGT
This sequence comes from Hermodice carunculata, assembly GCA_964020975.1. NCBI lineage: Eukaryota > Metazoa > Annelida > Polychaeta > Eunicida > Amphinomidae > Hermodice > Hermodice carunculata. Next base: position 2,527,696 of record OZ026618.1, read on the forward strand.
GTCTCCGATTTTTTCTATGTTCAGTTGTTTTCTCTCTACAGCAAGCCAAAAGTCAAAACCTTTGATGTAAGAACGGAATGTCATCTTTTCAACTTTAAACGTCAGTATCTCCACAATAGTGCAAACAATGAAAAAAGCGAGACACGTCTGTGTAGAAAATCATGTCTGCTAGCTTTTGCAACAGAAATGCACATGCTCAAGCTCAAAATAAAAAAGTAGATTTAACAATTGTGTAATTTCTTTATGATCACTTTACCTGTATGTTATGTCAACACAGAAGAACTGGTACAAATAAAAACGCTATCAACTTATTTCCAGATTTGTTAGCTTTCAGGAAATATATAGTTTATGGTACTTTTAGCGTATTTTCAGACTTTTATTAAGTCATTTGTAAGACTCACGCGTAACCTGATATATACCCTTAAGAAATTCATCACGGTAGTAGCACTCTGGCCTTAAGAATGAGGTCGAGGTCGCCCATGTACTGTGCAAGTTTGGCCTTTACAAAAGACCATCATCATGAACCACACCAAGGTCATAGCACAAATAGATCTCAAGTTATCAGGTGAATAGTAAAATTGAAGAGAAGTGACTCTGTCACCTTGGAAATAAGGTAAAGGTCATCCATGCGCTAGGTAATACTGCCCCGCTGAAAGGACGACAACCATGTGCAATGTCAAAGCCATAGATCAAATAGACCTTATCTCATCACGCTAACAGTAAACTTAATGTGATAAGAGTTGTGACTTTGAGAATGCGGTCAAAGTCACTGGTGTACCATGTAAGTCTGGCCCTTATAACCACAGGGTCAATTTCGTAGCAATTCGCCAAACGATTGTACAGAAGACTTTTGTCAGTTTTGTCAAAAAAATTAAAATTCATCTGTTAAAAATGCACACATTTTATAGAGACTCAACAAAGACGCATCTCCACAAGTTTGAAGTGTATGTGGCCCATACTTTTGGAGAAGTCAGAAAGAGCGGAAACACAAAATTTCAAAAGCAAATAGATTAAATTGCAGCACTCCTGTTGAACAAATACATGTTAGGGATTCTTATATATGTCCCTGTGCAATCTGGGAACAATTGGCCACGCGGCTTTGCAGAATTTTTACCATTTTGGTAGATATTCATTAAAAAATCCGAAAATTATTTGAGCATTATCATCTGTAGTTGAGACCGAAACAAGGTAAATTCCTAGTAAGTTTTAAATAAATCTGGCCAGTGGTTTTGGAGAAGTCGAAAATGTGAATTACCAACGCATACCCCCCCCCCCCCCCATTGATCGACACAGTAATGAATGTATACTTTGACCGATAAGTACCCAAACTGAAAATTTCGTTATCAATCAAGAATCCATAGCAATGCCAATTTGCGGACAGTTTTGTGTGACCCTTCAACAAGAAAAATTAACGCCATGTTTCAGCACAATCTGAGTGACTGTTTCGCAGAAGAGGTCGGAAAAAGTGAAAATCCATAAAAATTCATAAAAAATGCAGCGCCACTGTTGAACTAATTAAGGTCTCGTGGTACCAAGAAATGTCCTGATGTAATTCTACGCATTTGGCACAGCAGTTTCAGTTTAGCTTTTTTAAGACTTTGCCCCAAAATGCCCCCCCCCCAAAAAAAAAAAAGAAAGAACACCGAAAGATCACCATTTGAACCCACCCGATACAGAATCAAATTACTGGATGCATAAATAGACTCATACAAAAAATATAAGAGTAAGAGGACAATATTGTACAAACAATTATCCATTTACAGAACATTAACATGACCAAAAACTTGACATTTGCAATAGTAATATCTGAACTGAGTATCATGGAAACATCTACTCATTCCATTCATGTCCCTGATTTTTCAGTATATTTGAGGTCCAGAAATTTTAATTCTTCATAAACAAGTCCATGTGCCAGCTTGCCCAGTGCACAGGCAGCGGTTTTTGCACAGCCTTGCAAGCCAAGCCGCAGCTGCCAGAAGGGCAGGCGCAGCATCACTCACTTGGCCATGCAAACACCTTCGTCCGAGGACATCACTACTGTGTGGAATGAGTCATATCATAAAACTCTTAACAATTGATGAGCTTTACATATTGTAATTATTCATAAAATAACTTTCGGTCAACTACCAGCTTGCCTAGCTCAGTCGTTTTATTATTATTTATTTTATTTAATTGTCTTGGAAGCCACCCTGCAGGAGCCGCAAGGGCAGCTGCAGGGTGGCTTGTCGCATAGATAAGGCGGCTGCAGCATGCCCAGCCCAGCATTGCCAAAAAAAAGCACCGACCATGGCCCGTTCATATGCATCAGGGTAGCCACTCTATGTCCCATTATTCAGAAATTCTTCACGTCTTAAAAATTTGATGCCAATAAAGTGGCACAATCTTATCTTATCCAGCCCACACACTATTTTAATTTCAAACTTTATTTATCTTCGTTTTTTCACCTGAACCATTTGTTCGAGTACCATTGTCCAACATACAAATGTAGCATGCATACACATCAATAATAAAAACTTATATTGATACACTTTGCATTCCCCCCCAAAAATATTTAAAACTTATTTTCGCCGACAATTTAGAGAAGAGATACCCTTTACTTACAAATTTATCCCCCCACCCTTCTGTATCTTTATCATTTTTCATCATTCATTGCATCTAATAAATAGGCAACTTCTTGGCAGGCCCAAAGTTTTATTAAAGCGCACCAGATCTTTATTCCAAATAAAAATGTCATCTCTCAGCCAGCAATTTAAGGCACTTAGTGTACTTTTTAACCATCACCTAAAAAACACGACTTCTTTCCCTTCTGTCAATTTTTGCTTGCAAAATGTTGTAAATTTGTCAAAATATATACTTCAAGTGAACTTAAGTGCACATATTGAAAGCCTTTACATACTTTCAAGCCTTGCCGTAGAGAATACAAACAATTTGACCCAAAGGAAAGCATCCGCATATTTACACTTTTCAGCAAAGATTCCCTTCCAATTTTGCATGATTTGAGCATAATTTAACAAAACATTGCTGCAAACTGAATTATGTTATTAATAGTCCACTCAATTATTAGTCCACTTCCAATTTATAAAGGTATATGGCTTTAGCTTCCACGAAAAACAGACCATACTTTTAGCATTTATGATTTTTTAGAAGAAAGTACTTCACACATCAGAAGGCCTGGTTTTGAAGCCAAATTTGACCTAAATGGGTACAGAATATACATAAAATTACCATGCTAACAAGCTTGACACTAAATTGTATTCTCCACCACAAAAGCTGCAAAGATGCCCACACCATCAAATGGTCACATTAAGACTGAGCTAGTTGATTCCTTTTGGGGACATAATAGTATTATATGAACCTAGTCATGCGCTATTGCATGTCTTTTGCATGCTACCCCAGATTCAAGTTTGCGTGAGACAATTGACCGCACACGCAACAGTCCCATTTACACAACGCAATCACAGTGTTACGCAGTAGCAGTCTAATTATTCACATAGGGTTGGAATAGTACATTTTCTTTAAGGGCACCAACACCACGCAAAAATAATATGTAGATGTTGGAATGCTTTAACTTTCAAATGAATCTCAAAGCCTTTCCTACTGAATATTCCCATCATTAAACAATATTTTGATCGCAAGCTGCAACGAATACTTTCCAGGGGAGATAATGTAATTCAAGAGTTTTCTTGCCGTGGGTTGCCCATATACGGCCGTTTTCAAGGGCATCAAGTACGTTAAAGTGTGGCCTTACATACAGTTGAATGTGCAAGGGCAGAATCCTATATACCCAAGTGCAAAGAAAGACGATATCCCAGCCAAGTACCTGGCAAACGATCTAGAGTTGCCGTTAATGTTTGACTAACTCTATGCATGGACGTAACCGAAGAGACCATGCTTTACCTTAAATTATGTAACAGTAAAGCTAGGAAATATCTCATCAATCCTTAATGTTTCAGGTTAACTCCTCTATGATTGTGATATTGAGTACACATGTTTATTATTTATGTGAAGACCAGATGAGCTCTTCAATTTTTTTTTTCTTCATATTTTGTACTTTTGATTTTGTAGCATAATATACATAGGAGCTGCATGATACTTAACTCTTGTGCACGGTGTAATTTACCATCGTCCATATATAAATCGTGGCCGTTTACATTTCAGTTTTGAGTCTGATACACATTCGATATCGCTTTTCACTTCTGTCTAATGAAATGAAATGAAAATGTATTCCATATGTACTTTTGAAAATGTGTATTTGGCCATTTGTCGAGCGATATATTGATATGCATATGATCTATCCTGCGATATCTTAATGCATTGTGCCTCTGTACATGCATACTCTGGATATGGCCAAATGTGTCCTGCTGTCTCTTCATGGATCGGTACTTGTTGCATAGATGTAGCTGTATGTTTTTGTTCGAGGTGGTATGTGACTGGCTAAAATACATATGCCCTTCATTTTACTATCAAGTTCTTGTTATGTTCTCATCGCATTAACTTTTTCAACATCCACATATCATAATTTATTGTCCGTGGTAAATGCAGCTCTTTTGTAATCAGGTTTGTTCTGACTCACGACTTCAGTGGCTCACTAGTACATAAACAGAGGCTGAAGTAAATTGTATGACATGCACAGGTTTGTTTACTGGATCCGCGTGATTGAGTGCTTTTGTTTATGTCAAATGATAAATCAACCTGATTTACATGCACATGCACATTCACACACGTATGTACATGTACATAAACTATACATGAACTGCGCGATTTCTGACATGAGGTATTTTTATCATAATTATACTACTTTGGGTACTGCCAATTTTGGTCGGTCACATCTCATCTTTGAAATAATGTACTTCCATCATATCTGATGCAATGTATGTAGTTGCATGCTACTTGCTTGTTGGAAGAATTCTCTTCTTATATAATCTAATAAATATATATATGTAAGTAATAGAACTGGTGAAATTCGAACAAATAGTAAAAGAGAAGGCTGATATTTTTAGTTTATTGAAATTTTAATTGCTGAGATTATATGATTTGGTATGCTTTTGGTCCATTATATCAGAATTGCACCTCATCCAAATTCTTGGTCAATCTGATATTTACTATGAAACACGCGGTGTGGACCTACAGCAAATATCTTAATAGGAGTGTTCACAATCTGTTATATACCTTTAGTTTTTGCATCGTAGAGTTCTCCCATCCAACTGGGGTGTACTTTTACTGCAGTCATGTTTCACATAGGTTAACTTTTTTATATATTATTTTTTGACGTTTCACACATGTACAGATCTACATTTTTCCTTGATGCAAGTTTCTGCACACTCACAATGTTTCTTACTCACATCCGATTTGTATTTGTTCACTTGCTTCAGTTCAATGATTTTGATTTGCCCTTTTATTTCCAATATAGCTACAAATGGTGCATTATCGTCAACATTCTATATTTCCGCAATTATAAGTACAAATGTTTTGGTTAGAAATGTCTTAAAAATTTTGGTGGCGTTGCATAAACCAACCTTAACGAAATATTACACAATGCTGATGATTTGGAGAATGCAATATCTGTTGCATCTGAATCCCTTTATATAGATACTAGTTCCTTAAGTAACTTTCTGAAACCCTTTTCTCAAAATTTTTCTGTCCTGGGTATAAACATTCAATCCTTGAACGCGAAACTCGATAAACTGATGGTTTAACTAAATGAGCCATCTGACAATAATTTTGAATTTTATTGCCATCTGTCTCCAGGAAACGTTGGTGATGAAGATTGTGATATGGCACTCTTCAATCTTAATAATTTTACTTCCATTTCTCTACCTGCAACCTGAAATTTTCATGAAGGTTACCTTATCTATTTACATAGGAATTTTCAGCACAATGTTCGAAATTTATACGCACCAAATAGACTATGGGAAGGTCAGTTCATAGATATAACAGGCAATGGCTTAAAACACATAATAACTTTGTGCAATATATATATATAGACCCCCTAGGGAGCGAGATGAGAATTCATTTATTACTGATATTGTACCTTTACCTGAAGATTTATCTAATGAACGTTCTGATAAACTGATTGTGGCTGATTTTAATATGGACATGTTGACAACAAACATAAGAGAACAATATTCTGATTTTCTTGACTTAATGCTAAACAATGATCTTTGCCCAAAATCACCTTACCAACTCATTTCGCTGAGAAACGTGCCACGATCATTCATTACATATTTTGTAATCTGTGCCATAGCACGACGCCTTGCCGATCTTCTTCACTCATTGGTCTGATTATCTCCCCTATTTTACTTGTTTAAATTAAAAAAATTATCCTAAAGGTCCACCTCAATTCATAAAACTTCAAACCAAAGATGTCGAATCCACAAGGAATTTTTATCAAGAACTAGATCGAGTCAGTATAATGTCTACTCTTGACCACGATCCAACCTCCAACCCAAATCACAATTGTAATAGGTTGGTTAGTATTATCCAATAGGACAAGGAGAAATATTTTCCCACTAAAACAATAAAATTTAACAAACGTAAACATAAATTCTCACCCTGGATAACAAGTGGAATCTTGCTATCGATATAATATAAATATAATCTCTACCGGGAATCAAAATGTACAAATCCTGAGTCCTATCAATATCAGGTAATCAAGCATAACCTGAAGACCTACAATTATATTCTAGATAAAACTATCCGTCAACGAAAGCAAACCTACTACCACCACCAGTTTAACAAATCTAAAACCGATACTAGACAGATATGGGACACAATCAGGCCAATACTTAACACTAACAAAATTAAAAAGATTTCCCCTTATTTTCAAAGTGGATGGGACAAACATATCTCGTAAAAGTGAAACTGTGAATCGGTTTAATAAGTTCTTTACTGAAATTGGCCCTACATTAGCTTCTAATTTAAACACAACAAATGTTTCTAACTTTGTATATTACCTTACTGAGCATTATGCCATCACATTCTCTTTTACACAAGTGTCTGCAACTGATACTATAACGGTCTTTGAGAAGTTCAAGCCCAAAACCAGCACAGGTCATGATCTTTTTTCTATGAAACTTCCCGAGGGTGCCAGCACAACTTTAGCTGAGCAATTGGCATTGATTATAAACCAGTCATTATTCAGTGGCATCTTATTTGATAATTTTAAATTGGCTAAGGTATTATCCATACACAAAAAGGGGACGACGATAATTACAGGGCAATCTCGCTTCTCCCGGCTTTATCTAAAGTCTTTGAGAAAGTTGTGCATCGCCCATTATACGATTTTTTTCTTCAATCATTAATGGTATGGAAGTCAGCATGGTTTCAAGCAGCTACATTCTACAGAGACTGCAGCATTAGAATTCATAGATAGACTCTACCAATTTCTTGACTCTGGAGAAATAATTATAAGCATTTATCTTGATCTATCAAAAGCGTTAGACACTTTAGATCATGATACCCTTCTCTGTAAATTAAAGTACTATAGTATTCGAGACACTGCATTACAGTTGTTTAAAAGCTATCTAACCAATAGATCTCAGTTTGTGGAAATGAACTACGTGCATTCGGAATCTTTACCCATCGTAACGGGTGTACCAGAAGGATCAATCTTTCTCCTTCCCCTTCTCTTTATTTCATGCATTAATGATATTCACTTGTACCTTAAAAATTTTGATGCAACACCATACGCCGATGACACGGCGCAATTTAACTCTCTGTTCCCTTTCAAATACAATGGTGGTACTGGCGGGGGAAACCTTTGTCATGACGTAGACATCGAATTAACAGAGGTACATTACTGGCTTGTGGCCAATAAATTGTCTCTGAACATCTCTAAAACTAGATTTATGGTTTTCCACTTTCCTCAGCGTGAACCAGATCTTAACATCGATCTCAAAATAGACGGCATCTCCATTGAAAGAACTGCTGAATTCGACTGTCTAGGATTACTTATTCGTGAAAACGTTAGCCGGGCTGCTCACATTAATAAGATAGCTAACAAACTTTCTCGAATCATAGGTACTCTTAAAGGCTTCAAAAATTTTGCCCATGCAAGGACTTATATTGTTCTTTAATTCATTATTTTCACCACATCTAACTTTGCTATTCTTCCGATGGGTTATAGATGTGATGGTGTTGTCAAATTACAAAAGCAAGCAATCTGTTTAGTCAACTGATCAGCCCATTACGCACATACTGAACCAATTTTCAAACGACTAAAATTACTGAAAATTCAGGATTTATTATATTAAAAGGCCCTAAAATTTTATCATAGATACAATCCTAACCAGCTATCGCGTTATTTTGAAAATATGTTCATTCCGCTACCAATCACACACATACATGATCTGCATACAGATATGTCCCTCGTTACTCTCTCCCCTCTAGAAATACCACAAAAAATAGTATTCGTTATTCCATCCCATCCATATTCAATGCGTCGCCTCAAAATATCAAAGAAAAAATAAACACTTTTTGATAGAAAAATTCATGTTCCGGCTTTTCTAAACATATCAAAACCCATTTGCTAGCTCAATATTCTGAAGTATAGACCATTGCTAATTGCTTTGTTTGTAGCAATTGGTTATTCTATTTTTGTTCTCTGCTTGCTTTTTTCAGTAGATTTTCTTTCTTTTTAATTCAATTCATTTAAGTTCATGTTATCTCTATGGATCTTATGTAGGTATAGGTGCTTGTTCTTGTAAGAGATAAATTTATTTTAGGTGGCCCCCCGTGACAGCGGATTGGAATCCTTAACGGAGGTCATACTGACTATCTTCATTGCATTTGATAAAATTATATATATAAATATATATATATATATATATATATATATATATATATATATATATATATATATATATATATATATATATATACACATATATATATATATATAATATATATATTGCTCTTATTACCTTGTATACTCACTGAAATGTATTGACGAGCACGCATTTAGTTAAATAAACTTGTCTGAGTCTTCAACGTTAGCGAAAGAAAAGTTGACACGGATCGCAAAGCAAAAGAAAATGTTTATTTCTGAGGGCACATTTTATTACTGCCCTTCTGACAACTTGACAACGCTACTCAAAACGAAATAGTAGCATGTTAAGGTGAACACTGAGTGGAACATCCACTAATAAAATGAAAAAAATGAAGAGTGACACTAAAGCACTAATGGCCTCCAACTAACATATACATTACCAAGAATGTATTGCAGATCTATATGTCATCTTTATGAAAAGACAAATAGTGCTGCACCGTTAAAAACAGGCACATTGTCCAATAATAAAGTATAGACCCATACCTTTTACGTTGATTGCGAAGCAGGCCAAGCCTATATTAATCACTCTCCACGGCACAGATCATGGCGTATACTTCCTACCTACATGTTTGTGCAATGTGCAAAAATATACCGTAAATTTTGACAGAAACAAAGTATATATTTATTTCATGCATTGCCATTATGTAACGTTGACTATAGCCACAAATATAAGAACTTAGCATTACTGGCACAAAATCGCAAAACTATTCCCTTACAGAAAATGCAAAATAGACGTATCAACACTGTTATGAAAAGCACCCACTTGGACTGCCTATTTTTGGAAAATAGAAATAATGACTAATTAGCAACCCATTGTTTTTTACCTGCACAAGCTACTCAAAGCGCACCAGTTGAATTCTGGTTTGAAGGACAGTCCTTTTTGTTTATCACATGTACAATGTTAATTCTATTGGCAGCTAAATATCTGCCAAGATAACTTTTGTAAAAATCACGAAACTCTATGATATACAAAATTTGCGGTAAATTTTTGTTCTTCTGGTACATATTCTTCACATAATTATTACCTACACACAAGAAACATGCAGGTTTCCATTATCAGCTTGATGCCCAATCATTTATAAATACTACAATGCATGTACCTGCTTGTCTGGGATAGCAATGACCATTTGTCATCAACAAGAGTAAACTGTATCATAATTTTACATTATATCCAAATTAACAGTGTCAAGGGGACCAAAGGCAAGTGGCTAATAAAATATGAAATAAGTTAGTAATATACTTTTAGGTATATTGGTATTCCTTTCACACAAGCTCATTCTCCTGCAGTATCAGCCTGATGCCTACTTAGTTATAAATACTGCTGTAAGTGTACTTGTTATTTTCAGAAATTGAAGCAACGATTATCTACCCGTGTACAAGCAAGAAATCACTGTTTTACAATGTAATTCTAATCAACAATGTGTACGTGTTCCATCAAATTAATTTGCCTTGCAATTAGACAGTGTAAAATAGGAAGCAATAACATTGTACACAAACTTAATATATCTATGATGTCTTCAAACCCAGAAAAACAAATGTATGTCCAAATCAGAATTTTATTGAAGGAAATACTGTAAGTATGCTTTTGTCTATGGCCTGCATACTGTAAATAAATCTCATTGTTAACTGTGTAAAGCCTTCAACTCCACAATTATGTAGCAGTGGAAACTGGAGCGTACATACTTGCAAAAGCTACTTCTGCAATATTCATATAATGCACTGAAATACAAATTGTAGAGTAACAGCACATTTTTTCTACAAGGCACATCATCAATCTTCCAGACAAATCCTTGTTTAGCCGTGCAGTTTCCTCATGAAGCCCAGTCAGTTATGAATGTTGCGATGTATATACTTGTTTCACTGAAATAATGATGACAATTGCCTGAAATAAAGAGTGAAATATCTACTATTCTACATCAAAATTGATATTAATATTGTACACATGCTGAGACAAAAGTAATCACACCTGCATTATGTGTTTTAAAATGAAGTGGTCAAAGTGTAGATTTAAAAAAAAGCACTTCCCTGAATATGCCCATCCATCATTGGCTTGTTATGTTCAACATCACATCTCCCTTAACTAATGAGGTTGTAATCAACCTTACAACAGCACTTTGTTAGTGCGTGGTGCATGCTTTCATTATTACGGTTGCCATTGACCAAGACTTATGTCATTCATACCAGTGATGCTTTTATCTGGGCCATGTAAGCCCAATGACTGTCAATCTGGGACACCTGATAACCACAATTAAAGGTATCCAATGTAATGAAATACTCAGTATAAATACATATGTGAAGGAAAAGAACACGGATATATATGCAATGATCATTCTGTTTTCACTGGCGTTTCTTCGTATCATAATACCTCCTAAACTGGGTCAAAATTGTTAGTATGCATATTTCACAGAGGAAGGGTGGTTGGGGGACAGCTCTTTATACTTGTAGGTGAATATCATCGAGAGCATTGGATGGGTTGGATGTTAATGTAAGATTAGTTGCAATACCTCCTGGACCTCCTCATCCCTACCTACTCTACAAATTATACCTGTCCATCAACCCCCCCCCCCCCCCCCCACTATCGCTCCCCTCCCCGCCCAAAACCAAATCTGCAAATTTGGACTGTATTGAGGAGTTAGGACCCAACTTCAATATCAAGATCTCTCCTCCATTCTCAAAATATTGACCTAGATAATGATGCTTATCCCCATATCTGATAAACTTCCATTGTAAAAATGCGTATTACCAACTCTTGATGGGGGTCGAGGAGGTACAGCCTACATTTCTTGCGAAAGTAGGATGATAGTTACTAGCACAATTTGTTAGATCCTAGATCCTGACCATTTTTTACTGATTCATTCTGCATACTTCATACAGTAATTTTTTTTGGGGGGGGGGGGGGTTACAGCACTCATTTTTATAATCGCTGTACACTGTTCGTTTTTAAATTTCTTCTATTTATGAAGTCAAATAAACCAAGTCACAATACATCTCGGAGCCCTTTTAAAAAACAAAACCAGGTATTAAATTGTTTGTAACACATTATTTTCAGTTGGAACAAGTGAAAATTGCCTTTAGTTCGGACGTAATCCTTAAGATGTCCTGAAAAAAGTTAAATTGTAATATCAAGCCCAGTATACAAACATAGGGCTGAGACCAAGAACAGAATATGAGCCCTTAAAAACCAATGCTCTTTCTTAACTGCTTCTACAATTTTCATATTGTACCAAAGAACGTAGAGGGCAGAATTTAATCACCAAAAGCCACTTTGGTATCAGCTTAGATTTTGTACCCATACCTCAATATCACTTCCAGCTTGATGACATTGGCTTAGTTAAAAGGAATGAGAAGTGATACTACCACGAAGTGGCTAATTGTATGTTCATTATATGCATGGGGCAGACCAGTATACATACTGTCAGCTCAGGAAGTGGGCACCATCGCAACCAATGTCACCCTGACCATCATGTCCGGCCCTCAAACAGAGATAAAAGAAAAAATTTTAATCACATGACCGTTGCGGGATCATATCACAGCTGAATAGCCTACCAAGAGAGTGAAAAAAATGGCCCACTTTTTCTAGCTAGTTGCCATTACTTTTCAAAATTATGTGATCATGTCAGTATATTACCCATATAATATTGGTCTATCGAGCGGTCGAAGGGCGGAAAACCTATATGGATTTGTCCAAAAAACCCATAGCAAAGTTCGAATTGTTTTTTACGCCGAATATTGAGGTGATTTTTTTTACCAACAAACACATGGGATGTGTCATATATTGACGTATTTCGTAAGCTAGGGCCATAATCTTCCGTAGCTAGTACCCACATTGACGAATATTTATTTACTTTAGCTAAAATCACATGCGATAAGTGTTTGAAGTTAATTGGGCCGGGAATCAATCGACATTTTGCACCTGGAGGCAGAATTTCGGACAAGAATAATGGAGAAAGTCGGCATGTAATGCGGGAAACGGAATAATACGCTTGCTGTCAGGGTTCTGTATCAATGTGAGCTTCTTTGAAATAAAACAACTATGCTATGAAATATATCATATTCATTCAATAATAAACGAATGATAACGTTTATAAACATGGAGCTTTAATATTCAGCTTGAATACACGAGTAAATCGTTTTAGTTCCTCTTTCCGGGTTTTGTATCTTTAGTTCCTCCATTATCCACGCATTTGTACAATGGCGGCACATTTGGTAGTGGCCAACAGCCGGAATACTAACATCTCCAAAATATATATGTTCATTTTCCTTAGCCATTATTTCTTGCAAATGTTTGTGTATATGGTAAATCATATTATTACCAGCCATGGACACTGTCGTCATCAATTATGACTAAGTGCACCTTTTGCAGCTTGCCATGAAAGGGGTTCAAGAGGCTTCTGAGAAGATTCACGTACTGGTATGTTCCATGTATTGGTGACCTGAAAGCAGAATGTACAGTTATATTTCCAATGACAAATGCTCTGGTGCCAGTTGGACATATTGAAATTAAAGGAATGTACTCAGGATCATATTTTCCTGATCCTGGAATAATGAAAACAATCACGATTTATCATTCTAAAAACACGGCTTTTTCAAACTCCATGACAACCACTCAAGAAAATAGGATATGGTTGATTAGGTTTGACTGACTTGAAAGCATGAACTGCATCTCCACACCGTTTATGGTTAAACGTGTCGAAACGTTTTTGCTTTTGAAGGTGTCATTTTATCTTTGTCTTGCTTCTGTGATGAAATTTGAAAAAAATATTGTCCTGCCCTATATGTGTACCAATATCTGCAAGTACGTGCATATCCAGTCTATCAACGTTCTTCAATATGACCCCTTTCGTCTTCATCTTCTGCTTTGGTATATTCCGTACCAGGTGCCAGCTCATTCCGTGCATTTTTTTTTTGGGGGGGGGGTCTACTATCCCCATGGCTTCTTGTAAACTATCTTTTTTTTTTTTGGTGTAAAATGGAAGATTTACAGACTCATGGTGAAGGTAGTAACTTGCAAAATGTTTCATTAGATCCATATCTTTGCCAAGATATACAAAAGAACAACTTGTGCCGATATCTCATATCACATAGAAACAAATTCTGCCAATACCTCATGTCATCATCTTTATCATGCTTGCACCCGGATAAAAAACGCATTATGGCCTGAGTTCCCCTTTAATGTATTACTTTGTTCTTTTTGAAGAGTTAGGACTGGGTTGGGTTAATTTATATCAGTTGGATCTATATTAGTTGAATTATTGTGCTGTCCTCAAGGTGTGTACCATGAAGCAAATTCGGCTTTTCGGCAGGTCCTTATGATCACCAGGCCGCGAAGCATAGGTATCAATCACAATGGAATCAGAAATGTATTTATCACCATCTTCTAAATTTTGAAGTGTACAGTAGGGTTTTAACGTTGGAATTCTTTTATTTGATGCATTTGTGTTGACAAATACAACTGATTTACTTGTCGTCTGGCTAACCTCACGAGAGGAAGGGAAACATCAACTGTTTTCAACTCAATACTGTCCAGGCAAAATACAATCTAAATCTTTGGAAAATCTATCATCGCAATTTAAAATGCGTTGGTTAAGGCCGTTCCTTAAACTTACTTATCTCTCGTTCAGATTTGTAATTCAAATTACTTTTTGAAAACAGTTTGGGGTAAGCTCCAATTTCAAAATCTGTATCTTGCGCAGTGTAAATTGGTCTCGAATGTTCTCTTGGTGCTATGCTGAAGACATAATTTACATCTTCTTCCTGCAATGAGTAATCTAAAGGTATTGCACACAATTTAAGACTTCTTCAAAAGCAGCCTGCTCTTCTGACGAACAAAAATCATCACTTTCCGTACTCTCTTGTTTTTCAAATTGTGACTTAGTTTTGACAATTTGACGAAGATTTTCCCCTTTCTTTTGAAAGTCTTGCAAGTCATATATCTTATTCAATGATTCTGTCATGTAATTAATGCCATGCCAGAGTCAGATTCGAAGCCGCTACAGACCAAATAATCATTAATAAGAATAAATAATGACCTACAATAATTATTAAAATACACTTTGCAAGAACGCAGCAGTACCTGCCACATAAATACATGTGAGGGAACCACAATACAAAGACATTACAAAAGAAAAATGTGACTATACTACTTCGTTCATGAAATTTATCGGAAAAGTGAAGAGGCTCAATTCATTTTTTAACAACATGCAGAAGTTAGCCTCTACCAAAAGTCAGTCTTCAGTACTTATTTTCTCTGGCTGGTCATTCAACAGCTAAAACCTACACCTCTACTGCCGAGCTTCTCTCGCTGGACTGCTAACTCTTATCCCCTCTCTCTCTCTCTCTCTCTCTCTCTCTCTCTCTCTCTCTATATATATATATATATATATATATATATATATATATATATATATATATCTCGCTCTCTCTCTCTCTCTCTCTCTCTCTCTCTCTCTCTCTCTCTCCACCCCTCTCTCTCACCCAATACACTACTTATGTTACTCATTCACAGGTACATACTGTGACACGACCATTATGTGCTCTCTCTGACACACACACACACACACACACACACACACACACACACACACACACACACACACACACACACACACACACACCAGAATATTGTTTAGGTTAATGATTCGCTGGGACGTACGGTAGAAGTGCATACAAAAGCAAAGTCAGTTGGTAACAATTATCAGACAAGTGAAATCAATACTGATAATTCTTAGAAAACAGAGACAAACCTATGACTGATCTTAGTCTTCCCCAAACTTTTCTTGCTCACTGCACATTCCAGACGGTAAACGCTATACTCCAACTGTCTACTTTGTTTACTGGACATTTGGCCCGTTAATTGTAAAAATTATTAGGTATTTGTTTATAGTCATATAGTTAATGTAATGTAGTTCTAACCTGCTCATTGTTATGATTCAAGTCATTTGCACGTTCAGCTTTGATGACCATAGGTTGCAGAACTCTTGCGATCAGTAATGTCTAACCATTCGTCATTCCGTCCGTCTGTAAAAAAATTGCTTGTAAATGCGATCTTTGGGACATATTCTATGAATGAAAATATGGGTTCATTGCAGCGTCAACAATCTTTAAGGTAGCCTTTTAAGATTTTTTAGGACTAATTTTATTTTATCTATTTATATAAAATGAAGTACAATCACATATAGTCACATGTAACTATCTCAAATTTTCAAGTGACTATAACTTACCAGCAGGTTCTGGTTGATGTTGTCTGGCACATCTGCCCCATCTTTATCTAATGCAGGTTAAACTGCCTTGGCCTTCTTTTAGAATCTCAAAGGGACATAGAAGTGAACACTTTATAGTCATTATAAGGTCCCTCAATCCTTGGTCAAACTTGATGAAAGGTGGCATGTCCATATTGGGCAAACAACTACATTGACACCATTTTTAACAGTGGTGCCATCTGTTGGTAAATGTAAAATATGGGGCAACATGTGTTGAGATATAGCTGATGTATTACCTTCAAAAAGCATTAGAATAAAATGATATCGAATCTACTTCAAATTGATCATGTGCAAAAGTTTGATACAAACATGTGACCTTGACCAGCTGTGTCAAGGTCACTGAATACGTAGGGTTAATGACTAATTCATTGTGATATTCATGGCATCTTTGATACATGTGCCATCACTAAAATGATAAAACTAGACATGGCTTCAACACAAAACAGTGACTAAAGGGTCTGCCGTAACGAGAATGTAGTTAGGCTGCCATTTGCTCAAGCAAGGTGACAGCAACAGCAAAATCTAATCAGTTCATCTTGCCAGGTACGATAAGCATTTTATCAAATTTTAGCAAAATACATCGAGGGCATTCTGTAGACATCGCAATAACGAGAATGTGTACATCTGTACGAAAGGAATCCGGACAGACAACACGAAAATACAAAGGATTCTCCCATGGGGCAGACCCTTAGAACGCCTGGAAGTCACTACAATTGCTGACATCAGTGGACAAGAAGGACCTTTAAATCATCTGGAGCTTTTCATATTTATACATACTGTTAATCTTTTGACTGTCCTAGCAGGAGAGCATACATTATAACCTATACATTGTTATGCGCCATGAAAAGATAGCCAGAAGGTTATCCACCATTCACTTTTGACATAATGGCCAATGGTTAAGTTTATAGGTAAAGATTTTTTCATGATTGTGGTATGTATTGTGTAAGCTAAGTCTTAGATGATTAAGCAATCTGTCTTGTCGTGCACTTAATCTTTTTCTCCTAATCAAATTACGGAATTTAAATCTTCAGTGTCTTAAAAGATACCATAACGCATGAAATCCTCTTAGCAGTGCTTCACATTAAGGATTTTGGCCACTTGTCCCAGGAAAGGTCCTCGTTCACACTGAATCTGAAAGGAAATTTACTTGTCCCATACTTTTTTTAAGATAGGCTCCAAATGCCAATTCATCAATTTGTGAATACAGAACTTTCGACTTTTCTTTGTTACTAACATATTTATAATGTTTTCAGTTTTATTTGTTTAGTTTGGTTTTAATAACATTGTTGCTCAGTACACATTTGTTATATGTGAGAAAAAATCACAACGCCTGTCTGATAACTG
Organism: Hermodice carunculata; assembly: GCA_964020975.1. NCBI lineage: Eukaryota > Metazoa > Annelida > Polychaeta > Eunicida > Amphinomidae > Hermodice > Hermodice carunculata. Next base: position 2,545,126 of record OZ026618.1, read on the forward strand.
ACATATTCCATGAGATTAGACCCACAAAAGATATTTTGGCTATGTTCCATTCAATTTTTCACAGTGTTTGATTTAAAATGTGTTATTTGGAAATAAATTTATTTTGTGAAGAGTTAGTTTTTGCGATACTTTTGAAAGGCCTCTCATTATTCACAAAGTCTTCAAAGATAATCTGGCACCTGTATTTCATAAAAATGTCTCATTCAACTTTCATCATACCCTTCTGCCCAAGCTACCAAATCCTTCAATAAAGTTTTTGTTTGTTTGTTTGGCAATTGTTTTTTATTTTTTCATGAACTTATTTCACATTGCATTCATGCATACGTATGGTGCTCCCCAAGACCTAATGACTAGTGCACCATGTAGTGTCACTTTGAGGATTTACTGAAAATGTCATGTGCTTTAAGCTGTGAATGTGACGTGATCGATCCACGCTGTTTGAGCTTCAGGACAAAACATAAGAAAGGTATTAGCGAAAATTTAAAGCTCATATGAAGCTTTTGAAACACCGGTACATATAAGCCCATACTATCACCCATTGCAATCTTTTCTTTATTCCGTTTTAATAATGAAATCACTGTTCACTTAAGTATTGTATTATCCTATGTAATATTTGAGGTTGCAAGATATTTTCTTATTCTGCACAGTTAGTTTCAAGATAAAGATAAAACGTATCATTTGAAGCCCTAGAAAGACAAATGATTTGGTTGTCCACTGGGAATTACTGGTTATCCATTCAGGCTTGTAAATTTGGAATTTTACTTGTCCCGTGTGAAATTTCATCTGTAATCAATTTAAGCTTAAGTAATCGTAATCTCCGGTAACCTTCACTTAGGAACGTGATTTCCCGCACCAACACTCGTGATTGGCCACCAGAATCTGTGGTGGTCTGGTGGCTCTGTTGCCAAGCAAAATTAAGATGGACTGTGGAGAACGGTGAGGTGGAACTTATATACTTCATCAATAGACAAATCGTGTGATTTTATGAAACTGGTCGAAATTATCATAAAACTTAGTTGAAGCAGCCTGCGGTAGCCAGCGCTAAAAGGTGCTCGGCCACCAGTGGCCAGGTAACTTGAAAAATTGGCAGCCATGTTAACCAGTGACGAGAGCATCGACGGCCAGTGGCTGCCGTGGCCGCCGAGAATTTCGAAGCCTAAAATTGAGGCAAACAGATGGACATAGTGTAATACTCTAGGTACATTAGAACATAAATTTACCCACAAATTAAATGTGCCAACACTGGAACGGATTCATTCCTACTAAACATTATAATAGAAATGGAAAAAGCTGTCTTTATTTTATTTATTGACAAGATATAAGCCATGAAAGGTGTCAAGCGTGGGTTTCTTTTGTTTTTTTTATTTTTTTTGTGTTGTTGTTGTTGTTGTTGTTGTAGGTGGGCAGGTGGGGGTTCTTTGTGATGAGAGGCCGCAAAAAAATGCACGTAGCTACCTCTGCTTCCCAGGCACTGACAAAGGACTGAGCCCAAGAAAAAGGGAAAAAAATCCACTTTCTCCTCATAGTGGCCATAGTGAGTCGTTTCTTTCTTTCTAATTCATCTTTAGTTTGTGCTTGTACGTTCCGTCTCATTCCGCTTGTGTGGACACCTCAACTTCATTTAAACAAAGGGGTTCCAATAGAAAAAAATCTCCAAGACATGTTAAGTCCCTCTGCAAAATCATCAATTAAGGCCTGATCATGTTCCATACATTTTTATCGCCTAAATGTCGTACCAGCCAGTGCTACCCCATTCCAATATCAAAATGTCGGGGACAAAATACCCCTCTGCAAGATCAAAACCCAGTCCTTATAAGTTTGCTGTATGAAAAGGAAGCTGACGTCGGCAGGTCAGGAAGCAGGTTCCTTTGTTTAATACTTACAAAGGATGATCGTGGAAAGTTCTCTTGCACTTGTCTTTTAATCGTGTGGATAAATACTTTTCCACCAATCCCAACACAGAAACATTAGACCTGCTGCCTGCAAGGCGTTTTGAGATATACTTTCCTTTAAGATGGGTAGCAATCGCCTCTTACATATGTTGCTGTTTTTGCATCAGTGACACTCGAACAGCACATTTTTACAGTTCCAGACGTCTGACAAAAACAAACGCACAATTCTCTCGCAGCTTTTCAATGAATTTGGTTTGGTTTGTGTCTTTGGTTACCTGCCTATTGTTCAATGAATGAAATCTGTTGAACTCTGCTTTTGTCCAAGTTGGAGGCGGGGGTAAATAACTATTCTGAGAAAAGCGTAATAGTCCAATTTGTTGCAATAGCGGGTTGTTTTGGTTTTTAATTTTATAATATTTTTCACTAGGCTAAAATTATTGCTGTACATTCTATCTTTAAATAATGTGTAAATCAAAACAGAAACAATTTTTTTAATTGTAGGGGTTTGTTACAATTGTACATGTCTTGACATTATTATAATGTGGATCATATATTCATGCTATCTTACTCCAACAGCTTTACTTTTAAACATGGTGACTAAAACTCAGCTTATAACTTTTAACATCCAAGCCATGTCACATTGCTGTGTGAAAAACCCTTTTCTAATGGATTAAAACATAATCATAAAATCAAGCCAATATTAATAAATCTAACACAGGAAAGACTTTGTTTGCAACTTGTATAACAGGCGAGGAGTATTACCACAAGGTAGCTCAAGCCCAAATTAAAAATTTGAATTATGTTACCATTTTAATTATAAACTCTGTATCTTTTTATCAGATCACATCTTGAGACAATCGGTGAAAATTTTTTGAAAAAAAATGTATGCACACTGGCGAAAAGTTACTGTTAAAACCAAAAATGAAGGCCTCTGTGTATCATGGGTGTTAATCATCGGTTTACAAGTATAGTCAGCATCCATCACCTGAACGTGACTGAGTTCAAGACGGGTGCTGTATAATCTGTAGAATTTTCCAAGCCCTCCCATCGCCATAGTATTAGGAAGTTGACTTATCAAAAAGTGGCATGTGCATACACAGTTCTCTACATCGCATCCTCGACACAGGTCCAAAGTTATTAATATAAGACATTGCCATATTTTCCGTTTGTATCTATCCAAAATAAATATATGTGCACACCAATGTCACTTTAACATGAGGCTGAGTCTCATTTAACACAATCTAATTGTAGTGCAGTTTAGGCCTGTCAAATATAATGGTGTGTCCTCTTCTGTCCCTCTATGTTTCTTTGTTCTAGACGTGTTATGTTGTTGTATTTAATGCTGCCTACGTAGATCACTGGAAATAAGTCTACCGAATTTTAATGCACCCCTCCAATATATTCTGTACTTGTTGTATTTTGTATTTTTCTTTTGAAAAACAAACATTTATTTATTTATTTATTTATTTATTTATTTATTTATTTATTTATTTGTTTATTTATTTATTTATTTATTTTTCATTTCATTTATTTATTTTACTTTATTTTATTAGCTAAATAAAAGCTATCTATCTGAGTAACGTGTATGTCCAACCCACCCAGGAAGTAAAAAGTTGCCCACTTTTTCTGCCCACTTGCTATTAACTTTAATTTTAACCTGTTTTTTTTTTCTTTTTTAGGACACTTGCACTCTAAATTGAATGAATAAATGCCTGCTGCAACTATTGGCCATCATCTTCTGCCAGTATTTGTTCTAAATACGGTTCAGCTTCTACTGTACTGGTGCTTGTAGCCCAAGTTGGCGTGGCGTTCTAAAAGGTTATGTAACACATCTGGCAAAATGGCGATGAATTCATCCTATTTATAATCTTAAGTACGTTGGCCTACATATTTGTATATGTCTGTGTACATCTAAATTATATGAACTAAAGTGCTATGCAATACATCCGTAAATGGTTTTGAATTCATGTTATTTATATGCCTACGTCAGTAGAGTGCCAATACAACTTTTTGGAAGGGTGTCTCCTAGTATTGACAAGTACCCCACTGTGATATTTTAAACTGAAAAGCAAGTGTCCAAAATTGTTTTACTCAACAACAATTTCAATATGTGGTCACTGCTATGAAACAGAAGCATGCCTCAACGTTCATCCCACTCTGAACATACCATCACTAAATTGTGCGCTCTACGTTTGTGTAGATTCTGGGGCTGAAGATGAGCTCATCCCCATGAAACACAAATATGGCTCCACAACCGAAACAATTCACTAAATCAATTATTAATGCACCCAAACTAAAGTATTTTAGAAGCTAAAAGAGTGCAGCTAGCAGCCAAAGTGTTGTGGCTAAACGTAGGGCTCTTTTCAAGCAATAGCCTTGATGTCCACGTTTCAGTCTGGGTATTTCAATGACTAAATATCTCTCCACCAACCACTTTCTCTCAAGAGCATCAGCATATCCGAATGCAGCAAAGTAGACTACTTTAATTTTTGGAAGAAAATATTGATGCAAATTTCGGTTTGAACATGTGGGTACCAAAAGCTGAAGGGAACGTCTTATTTGGCATAATATACGACACTTTTAGTAATATACCTCCACGTATTGCCAACGCGGACACACTGAAGAAGTCTGGGTGTACAAGTAGATCTAGCAAATAGGTGAATTACCGAGAGGAAAAGGATTTCAGGTTCCAAATTTTTAGACTGACATGCGAAGCTAATGCATTACAGGTTGTGGGTCAATGCTGTGAAAAGTGAGATAAATCTTCGCAAAAAAGTAATGATTTCTTGCTTGCAGTCAATGGGGATATATATCTAAGCCTATTCCTAAAATGGACCCGATAGACGGCCATCAAAACTTTTTATTTGGGCCTGTGGTTCAGCGCTTGCAACCACAAGAACCCACATTGTAGGAAGGTAATCCTTGCTATATGCGAAGCTGGTTTCATCAAATCATATCTTGTTCACGATCATTTTCATAATATGCACCTCCATCAATAAATTGAGTGCATAACACGTTATGGGTGCCCAGGTTAGTGAGTATATACTGAATCATAGACATCATAAAATTTAGTATAAAATAGCCCTACATTTAGGGCTAGCAGCCAGGTGGATTCTAGGCAGCTTTAACATCTTCAGAATCAGATTATATTTACTGAGGTTACACAAGTAAGTAATGAGTTACTGGGCATAGTTTGAATGTTGAGATATGCTAATGTTGTGGGATGACAAATGTTGATAAAGGCAACTTTGCAATTTACAGGAATAAAAACAGAGTTGTAATGAAAGTTCCGGTACAATAGAAGATATTATTTGGAACAGAAACCACACGTTTCAGATAGTATCTCATGTGTCCTGGCATTATATAAACGGGCTGTGTTCTGCCAATGATCTAACATGGCTGCCGTAATTGATAAAATGGAATGTAGAAATACACATGAATTAGGTAAAAAACAACAACTACTTAGGCCTAATAGGATATCAAAATAAATTCACATCAAATTCCCGATAATTTATACTATACTTCTGTATATTACATTATGACCTAAATGGCATCGTCAAAATGCTGAAAAATCACAAAATAAGGAATGCTGAGATCTTCCCAAGAATCCTTCTGAATACAACATCCGCCTAGCAAGTCATGGTAAACAAGTTAACTAGGCTATGTACCGTGATTGGATAAAACCAAATTCCGCTCTTGCTTAGGGATACTATATGACGTAAACTTTCATAGGATACAAATAAAAATGTGTGGGACTTGCCTGTCTTGGAATTCAGTTGGTGTGCCATGTACAAGAAACTGGCTAGCCATAGGATGGTTGGTAAGCCCTGCAGGCAACTTTTACTTGCTTGGTTTGCACGATGAAGGCAAGCAGATCGACTAAGATTGACTGTGTTGACACCTGTCCACTAACTTTGGACTTGTTTCTCTAATTAACGGGGACACTTCTCTTGTTCAGAAAATGTTTAACCCTTTTCCTCTCAAGTATGCTGTATCCCACTACAATGAGCTCCCCCTCAAGTTTGCCGAATCTGGCCTTTTTGCTACATACATGGGAATGGTTTTTCCTTTCTTTATCAGGTCATTTACAGGAAAATCTTGAAAACCATTCGCTGAAGTAGGCATTTTTAAAATTTTTTGTTGTTGTTGTTGTTGTTTTTTTGTGTGTTTTTTTCTGTTTTTTTTTTTTTTTTGTTTTGTTTTTTTTCATGTTTTTTTGTTTTGTTTTTTTTTTGTTTTGTTTTGTTTTGTTTTGTTTTTTTTTTTTTTTGTTTTTTTGTTTTTTTTTTGTTTTTTTTTCGGGGGGTCATCATTTCTTTCATATAGCCATACCAGCATTGTGACTATAAAGCAGGATGGAGCATTTGTTCATTGAAATAACTAATCGTGTAAAGACCATCAATTATCTTTACACTGTTTACAATGCATATGTAGCTACTTCAATGAATTTGGCTCTTTCTGCAGCTCAAATCTATGGCTTTAGTTTGTTTTTTTTTTTTTTTTTTTTTTTTTGTTTGTTTGCTTGTTTCCCCTTTAGTATAGTTTGTGTTGGGTGTTTCGACATCAAAGTTTATTTAATGTTGGCAAAAATAAGCCTGTTGGGTCACATTTATCTCTCTCGATGTGGGAAGGTCATTGGGGAACAGCGTTCATGTATATTGGTTTCAACGCATTGTTTGGCAGTTACCAGAAATGGAAGTACTTTTCTTTTACAGAGAGCCATGTTAGCCTATCTTGTGAGTGAAACGTATGGCTCACTTCCGAGATTTTTAAATGGTATTTATAGCCCTATGTCTTCTGTCAATCGAAGGCAAAACAAGTCCCAGCTGGACAGGAATTTGGAAGGCAAATGTAGAATTGTCACCCCCTGCCCAAGTGTGTCAACCTTAGGCCTCACATTGGGTGAACACTCTCATGCCTCCATGCCGATGGACGTTGAATTAAATTATATAACCAGCTACGTCATTTGTCTGTCACATAAGACTTAAAAAAAAAAACAAAACAAAAAAAAAAAAACAGACAAATGTACCGCCTGTCATCAGTGAGCTCATTTAGCTGACAAATTTCATTCATTACTCATCTCTGGGTTTGGTGATATGATTGCTTCTCTGTCATAATCAATTCAGACATGTCTTCACCAATCAAGTTGTCAATTTTGGAAATGCACATTATTAAAACTATAAATCTGGTGAGTTTATACTATACTGTAGAGGTGGACAAAACTGTATTATGTTATTCATATTGTCTTTGTATCCTTTGTTAGTTTATGTAGCCGTTTTGTAAAGAAAATGCCATACTGAGTATTTCTGGAGTTGTTCTGCCTCAAACCTGAATGAGCAGATGCAACGTATTCTTATTTGCTTGTTATATTATTATTATTATTATTATTATTATTATTATTATTATTATTATTATTATTATTATTATTATTATTATTATTATTATTATTATTATTATTATTATTTTCTCTTTCCTACCCCCAAGAGTACACATTTTGTGCAAGTTACATACAAATTTTGCATGAATATGTCCTCATGGGGAAATTGACGAAGCAGTCGAAAAAGAATATACGCTTTGGTATGTTGCACCATGTGCAAGCTTCATTACTACTGTAACTTGATAAAATGATCTGGTACAGTGCTTTATTGTCCTGTGCTCCTATATTTTGACCCTGATTGGCATTATTTGGCTTACAATTTTATATTTTATTGTCATACACGACATTACACATGATATCCTCAAACATTCAAATTCCACCTCAGTTTTGTATGCACACTTTGCTTTATTATACTGGTATCATTATTACTCATGTCCAAGATAGAGATTTGCTATGCTTCTTTAAGTCAGGACTGAAATTGATATCTTTACATTGGTATTGTATGGTGAATGCGGATGTTTTGGTAATTCTTGAATCTGTGTCTTTTCTCTTATTAGCTTTGCTTTCATCGTTGGGTTTAAATTCATGAATATGGGCAATGTTTTTTCTGAACTATTCGGTATACATTGTATTTTCTTTCCCAGACTGCTCATAAAAGAAACAAAAGTGGTCAAATTAGCAGGTCGTATGTCCATGGAGCTGTAATAACCCTTAAGACCTGATAAATGCGGTCATAAACGTCAGCTGGTATATCAATGGAGAGACCTCCAAAGGAGGGCCTTGTTTCACATTGTATGTGTTCTGTTACATTGTATGTGCACAATCGGTGAGTATCGTGGTGATACTAGTATGATAAGAAGTTGTCAGACATGTGACATATACTTTATGAGTCCACATCCAGGAGGAACCATTGTATCTTTGGCTTGTCTATCCAGCCTCCTTTTTTTAACGCGATATCTTAAGACTATCCGCCACCTGAAACTCAAGTTGATATCCCTTGTACCTGACACTACTTCTTTCTCTGATTATATTTGGTGCCTTGACCTCATTTTTGGAGGTCACAGGAGCCATATCCATGATATATATGCAAAGATGGACCTATAAGTCATGCCTTGCATCCACGTACTCTGCCTTTAATTTCATAGAGAACTATGAGAAAGGTTGAAGCAGTCATTTGGCATGCCCACACCCAGCTCCATATTATCTCTTTTTCATTTTGCAAGTGCATAAACGATATCGTGGAGCTTGGTTTTTACAAGTGCGGAAGAGATATCGTGGAGCTGGGTCTGCTAAGGAGGCAACAAGAAGAAGCTTTGATGGCATGTTGCAGGGTAGCTCAACTTGAAGGCAACAAATGGACAAATGTAATTTTCCTCCAATGAGCAGAGAGCTGTTGGTAAAAAACCGAATGGACAGATACACGATTCAGATTCATGATTATAAATGCATTTATGATTGTCAGTACAACCATTCTGAGTATATAACTTGGAAAACAGGAAAAATGCAAGTACGCAGCCTCATGCTAAGGCAAACATACTTGAAAAGTTCTTACTTTTTTCATGGCAATTTTATTGACTAAAGGTGCCTCTTATATAAGAGGTGGAAAACGAGCGACGGAGACAGAGGGATATATCAAACACAAACAAAGCATAATTCATACAGGTACATATGGATGCAAAATCCTTTGGATTTTAGGTGTGGCTATTGCAAAATCATTTTCGGGTCCTTGTGATTTTTGTCCTTGTAAAATCCAGGTGCATATGCATTACTGAGTGGTGTATAGGGCACTTTTTATGTCCACACAAACTTTATGTTTTACGTAATTGCAATAATATACATGCATTCATTAGAAAAGCCCTTAAGGCACAAAACTATAATTGAATAAATGGATAATTACTCACATTCTCTGAATCCAAATTTTGTATATACATCTTTACATTTGGGCTGTTATATTGTCAAGGACAAGTAATATTATTTGCAGACAAGGTAGACAAGTGTGCAGATATAAGCACGAAATATCAAACAACTCAACATTAACTATGTTGTCCCAAATGGAGGGGTGGGAAGACGTAACTTAATAGACCAGTGAAACATAACCAGCATCTTGTGCGTGCACGCGCGCGCGTGTGTGTGCGTGTTAATTATACCAAACACTGAAAACTTCACATGACGCCATGTCAGAGATATATTCAGATATTGGGAATTGTGTTTTCTAGGATCACAGAACACAAAGATGTGAATATTAAATAAATATGATAATGTATGGTTGGGAGTAAAAATAGACAACTGTCATAGGGCTTAGCCTTATACACATATAACGTCTGTCAGAAATATACATTGTTGATATTGCTGCATTAAATATGTTGTTCCGAAAATTCAGAATAAGTAAGTGAACTATTAGACTAAACCATTCCACCTTAAAAAGTGTCCAGATAACAAATTTTGTTTCTGTAATATCAGTAGGACACTTAACTTTAACGTATTTATTAAAAAAAAATACGTGAACATTCACTTAAACGTGAATGAATCAATGCCTGCTTCAACTATTTGCCATCATCCTCTTCTGATAATTGTCTGAGTTGGCAAAATGGTGTTGAATTCATCCTATTTATAATCTTAATTACACGGGCCTACATATATGTATATATTCGTGTAAATCTAAATTATCTAAGCTGAATGTCCGACATACTTCAAACATATCACTTAATTTGGCGATGTACACTGATGTCTCTGTAAATTCCGAAGCTAAAGATGTACACACCCCCATGCAACACAAGTATGCCTCCCAAACCAACACAATTCCACTAGGTCATTTACTAATGCATTCAAGACGCAAATATTTCAGAAGCTAAAAAGAGTGTAGCTAGCAGCCAAAGTGCTAGTCCTAAATGTAAGGCTCTGTTCATGCCATATTCCTCGAGGTCCATGGTACAATCTGGGAATCTCAATGAAAAATATATCTCCACCAACCACTTTCTCGCAAGAGCATTTGCATATGCGAACACGGCAAAGTAGTCTAGTTTTAATTTTTGGAAGCAAAAATGGGTACAAATTTCGGTTTGAACATGGGGCTGCTCAAAGCTGAAGCGAACGTCTCGTTTCTCATAATTAAAGTCACTCTCTGTAAAAGACGCCAAGCATTGCCGACGCCGACGCCCATGCAGTGAAAAGGTCTGGCTGTACAAGTAGATCTAGCAAGGAGGTGAAGGAGCGAGAAGAAAAGGATTTCATCTTCCAGATTTTTAGACTCACATGCAGAGTTGATGCATTAAAGGTTGTGGGTCAGCGTTATGAAAAGTGAGATTATTCCTTGCAAAAAAAATGGGTATTTCTAGCGCTCAACCAAAATGCATTAACATCTCTGTCCATTCTTATGAAAGACCCGCAGCATTGACAGCCAGCAAAACTTTTCATTTGTGGCTGTGGTTCAGTCCTTAAACTGCAAGAACCCACACTCAAGGAAGGTAATCCATCGTTTGTGTAAATTTGTTTTGGTTATATCATGTCTTGGTCACGATCATTTTCATCAGGTTAAAATGCACCTCCATCAATAAATTGGGTGCATAACACGTTATGGGTGTCCAGTTTAGTGAGTATATACAGAATCATGAACATCAAAAAAAGTAGCATAAAACAGCCCTACATTTAGGGCAGGCAGCTAGATGGAGTTTTTGAGCTTCAGAATCTGCAGATTTCGATTATATTAACCGACGTTATACAAGTAAGTAATGAGTTACTGCACATAGTTCGAATGTTGAGGTATGCCTATGTTGTGGGGTAACAAGTGTTGATAAAGGAAACATTACAATATACAGGAAGAAAAGAAAGAGTTATGACGAAGGTTCAGGATACGATAGAAGATATTATTTGGAACAGAAACCACATGTCTTCAATAGTATCTGATTTGTCCTAACATGCATACAAAGAGCCTGTGTTCTGTGTATGATCCAACATGGCTGTTGTACTTGGTAAAATGGACTGTGCAAAACACATAAATTAGTTAAAAAACAACCAATATTTAGGCCCAAAAGTAAATCGAAATAAATAAAGAAGTTCGCTTTATTTTATACTACACTACTCTATAGTAAATTTAGATTAGCCCTACATGGCATTGCCAGAATGCTTAAAAATTACAAAAGAAGGAATGTTGCGATCTTCCCAATGGTCATTCTGAATACTGCATCCACCCTACATCTCACGATAAACAAGTAAACTGGGCTATGTACCATTACAAAGTACTGTAGTGCTTTCTGGGGTAATTTCTAAATATCGACTGTCTCAGTGTATTCTAATGTGGACAAGAAGGGGTAAGTACACTAGAAATTTAACACAAGCCAATTTGTTCTAAGTGATGGATAGATGACTGTTAGGCATATTCAGTGTTTAACTGAGGCAAGTCTAAATATTGTTAAATTATCGTTATGTAAGATGCAGCGAGAGGTCGTCAAGGCTACATAAATATATTTAAGCGATTACATGGTGAAGAGTCATTATACTATGCTGTTAAACCAGACATGGTAAACATATATGTGCTTATCGAAAACCAGTAATCAGTAAGACTATTTGCTCTTTACCACTTAAAGGATCCATCAATACCTCTCAGTGTGGACTGAAACAGTGATTCTGTCATTGCAAGTACACGATAAAAGCAGAACCCAAGAGAACAAATTGAAGACTCGTCTGAAATTGTTTTACATGAGTTCATAAGCAATGTACTTGAACGAGTCCTTGCCACCTAAACTCTAAAGAGTTGGACCGCCAATCCCAGCATGGGGCTAAGGGCTTAATTTTGGCAAGTATCAGTATGTGCACAGTACTGTCACGTTAGTTGATGTTGGTGGTGTTTTCCCTGTCCTGACGTAAACTAAATGATGCATGCCAATGATAATGCATGTAAAATTTCATAGTACCCATCGGTGGCCTAAGTGCTAGTAAACCCCGGCCCATATAAGAGTATGATTATCTGGTCTATGCTTCTCATTGTTTAAGCTCCTGTTTCAAGTTTGTGTATTCTATAATTCAAAAATATACTGCGAGGCTTTACTTCAGTTCTAACATTGTCAGATGACTGAAATGGGTTTTGTCAACCTTTCAGATAAGTCTGGATCCATTATGAGTCTTACGATACAGTGTACACCCACATTGTATATATTATTTTATGAGCAGTTTTGATCCATCGTGGTGGATTAAAACTGAAAAAAGTGTGACGTATGTTAAGTACTTCAGCGAATTTGGGGATATTTTTTTCATATCAAAGTCCTGCAGTGACTTTCTCGGTGTTTTCTAATGCAGACAAGAAAGGGGTAAGTACAATAGAAATTTAACACAAGCTACTTTGTTCTCCACGTAAAAAAATTAGCTTGTGTTAAATTGTAAGGCATATGTAGTATTTAACTGACGGAAGTCTAAATATTGTAGGTCATTAAACAGTCGTTAAGTCACACACGGCGACAGGTCTTGTATACTATCGAAATATATTTCAGAAATTACATGGTAAATAGCCACTATACTATTTTGTTAAACCAGACATGGTAAACATATATATGTTTATCGAAAATAAGTAACCGGTAAAAAAATATACATTCATCAACAATTACAGACTCCGTTGATACCTCTCAGTGTGGACTTGAAGGAAACCTTTATCAGTTTAGCAGTGATTGTGTTATTGCAAGTGCTTGATCAAAGCCAGACCTAAGAGAACAAATTGGTGACTCATCTGAAATTGGTTTACATAACTTCAAAACCAATGTACTTGGAGAATAAACGAGTATTTATCACCTTATCTCCAAGAGTTGAATCGTCAATAGCAGCTACAACTGCAACTGGATGATGAGACAGTGGATGAAATATGTAAAAGGAACTGTGAATATCTGTCACAGGTCAGCAGGTTAATGTACAATCGCACGAAGAGTTACATGTTGAAGTGGACGAACTTTACACCATGATTAAGTAAAACCAAAATCTGCTCTTGTACAGGGCAAACTATGTGACATAAACAAGCATTCGATACAAATACAAATGTGTGAGACTTGTTTGTCGTGGGTTTCAGGTTTCAGGTTTGCGTGCTGTGTGCGAGAAACTGGCTGGCCATGAGATTGCACGGTAAGCATTGCTGGCAACTATTACTTTGTTCCTTTGTCTAAGGGGGGGGGGGCACGGGGATCGACTAAGATAGACTTTGTTGACCGCTGTCAAGTAACTCAAGACTCGATTCTTTAATCGACGGCGACACCTCTCTAACTCAGATGATGTTTAACCCTTTTCCTTGCAAGTTTGCTGTCTCTCGGTACATCGAGCTCGCCCTTCAAATCAGCCAAATCCAGCATTTTCATTGCATGCATGGCAATGGTTTTTCCATTCAGCTCATTTATAGGAAAATTAAGAAAACCATCTGCAAACCAAGGTATCATTCCCATTGTATGGCCATACCAACATTGTGACTAAAAAACTGGATGGAGCATTTGCTCATTGAAATTACAGATCTTGCGACCACTATCGATCAACAATACGCTGTTTACAATGCATATCAAGCTCATTTGACGAATTTGATTCTTCATGCGGCTCATATCCACATGGTTTTTTCACTATGTGTCTTTCTACTTTGGTGTAGTTTGTGTGGGATGTTTCTACGTCAAATTTTAATCATGGTCGACATGAATAAACTTGTTAGGTCACATCTATTTCACTCGTTTTGATAAGTTTATCAGAGAACAGCATCCATGTATATTGGGTTCAATGCATTGCTTTGCAGTTATCTGAAACAGAAGTACTTTTCTGCTATCGTTAGCTGCCTGAAGTACCATACTTGGATCGATGACCCCGTACACTGACAGGGAGTCACGTTATTGATCTTGTCAGTAAAACGTCCAACTGGCTTCTCAGATTTTTAAATGGGACTTTTAGCCCTCTGTCTTCTCTAACTTGAAGGCAAAATAAGTCCCAGCTGGTCAGAAATTTGAATGGCAAATGTAGAATTGTCTACCCCTGCCCAGGTGTGTCAACCTTAGGCTTTATCTTGGGTTAAAATTCTTATGCCTCCCTGCCGAAGGACGGTGAACTAATAATAAAACCGGCTGCGTCCTTTCTTTGTCACCACAGACTACCCAACCAGACAACATAATCACCAGTCACGAGTGGGCAGTGACCATAATGGAAAGGTACCGTATCTTACATGATAAATCGAGCGATCAGGGATACAAAGTTGCAAATTTAAAAATTTTCCTCAATTCAGTGTGTCCATAAATAAAACAATACCACCTAAACCCTACACTTTGTGCCAGTGTTGATTACTTCATTGATAATTCTACTATACATATCACAGCGCATGTGAGTTACATAAATTTATGCTAGTGCATTGAGTAAAAGTCCTGGGTTGTGAACAAAGGAGTGAAATGTATATGTGTCAACTGTATTAACTCTGACAGTATGAACGTTTGACTCAGTCAACAGACACAGTGCATCTAAAATGCGCCAAGGCACTTTGTTGAACTGAAACATATTTATGGTTTCTTCAACTGTATAACATAAAACAGAACTTGAATGTATTATCAGTTTGCAAAGATGTGTATCCAACAACTTCATATGAGTTCAGGGCACATCAACTTTTGTCGTAATTGGCAGTGAAAGAGTTCAGACAGACTGCCTATTCTTACTATATGTTGACCGTGACTTACACATAGTGGGCCCGCAGCTAATGTATTTTTATGCATCTTGTATATTAATAGCTTAACATGTAAATGTATAGGATCCAGGTAGGAATTAGATGACTCATACGATACTCATTTTGTGCAGAATAGTTGACTGAATATGTGGCGTCACATAATCGGAACAAATATTTCATTGCAACGCAAAATTAAAGCAGAGTACGGAATGTGTTCTTTTGCCTAGCCGAGTAGCAATTTAAATTAGGGTATAGTTAGGTACTGCATGGCTTATGATAGAGTTTGTGTACTGTGAAAAGCTGTAGAAATATCTTGTCTTATATGTCGTTTTGTTCGGAATGACATAGGTGTGTTATAAAATGTTCATAGGATGATAACTTTGTTATAAAAAGAATTTCTGTAAACCATGAAGGCTTTGCTTGAGAAGAGGTCGACACAATCACTGGATGGAATTGTAACAGAACAGTATAATCAACGGGCCGATTCCAACAAGCACAGTTTCGTTTTGGAATACCTTGGCCCATTTCCATTATCACATGAATGCAGGCAAACTTAGTTCCGCTAAAGATAGTGTCATTAAAATTATTGTATAATTTTTTTCCTAGATCTATTGAATTTTCAGCGTTTTTGGCAAATGATTCACGAACGAACAAATGGCTACAAATTTGTGTACAAGCTGGAATGCAACTGATATATATTAACTTCATGTAATACTCCAGTGGCATATTTCCAGAACTCATACATTCGACGCCTACTTCTCTTGTGATGCGGTGAGTGAGTTATATATATGCACAGACGTGAATATGCCTATTTAACCGCAATGATTGAAAACTGGGGCCTCTGTGGATAGTCATATTTTCAACACAAGGTAATGGTTTTAGACCTCTTCTTATGATACCTTACTCTAATGTTTTATACTAAGTGTTTATAAGGCCCTACGTTCCGAAGCAATAGGTTATTATATCATAATACCTATGTCTTTTATACACGAAATGAATAAATCAATTTGTACAAATATTCAAGCTACCATACGTGAGTGATTTGTATAATAATTGGCAGTACAAATCATTCAGATATGACCTATTTAGACTTTTAAAAGTGTACAAAAAGCTTTATGGCTTCTCGCTCTATGGGAAGGTAAGACGTATGTCTGTACACATTTTTTTGTTTCACGTGGGTTTAGTGAAAAATACGATAAATTTATGTCGACCTGTATGGGATTCGAACCCACTACCTTCGGCACACTCGCCTAGCCAAATGTAAAGTCCAACACGCTGACCTCTAGGCCATCGGGACAACCCCCAAAAAAGGTTGACCAAGGACCCAGGGTGATGTTATAGCAGGTGTGGCTTGTATATTGACACGGTAGGGCTCGTCAAATACCATAACCTCGTAGACTAAAAAACGGAAATCTAAATGATAAGCTTGTGTTCAACCCAGTCAGTTTGGAGTTTTGTGATGTAATCCTATCTTCAGCAGATGAGTTCAAAAGGAAAAGACATTCCTCCTGGCTTCATAAGTATATGAATACATAAAATGTACGAAAATAAGTAAAGGATGAATAAATAACAAGAGGGGTATGTAAACAGCCAATGCCCAGCTGACCTACAGGTTCATCACACTGTGGCTATGTGAACTTGGGATAGGATCATGCTTTTCCAAGTACTGAGTAAGTATGACCTTTCTGGAAGAACACTTACATGTGTAACATCAAGGCCCAAGTTTAAGTACTTGTCAAGTTAAAGTGAGGAGTAAAATTCATGTATCTTGCACTGTGATCCCAGATAGGGGGTCAACGTTCCTCATATACTGTTTACGTGTGACCTTCATAGAAAAAAAATCAACATATGGGACAGCAAGGTCTTAAATCAAAACATACCTAAAGTTATCAAGTAAACAGTAAACTTCATATCACTTGTCCTGTGTCCTTGGGAATGAGGTCAAGATAAAAAAATCACTGGAGAATGACCGCTAGCACAAAATAGGTAGACGTTTATATAAGGTACATCCCTACCAAGTTAGACACAGATCTGGCTTAGTTTGAATAGGTTATAACTATTACAATCAATTCCCATGGTATTTTTTGAAAACAGCGGATCATGAAAAAATCCAAAAATCACTGAACGGTGGCCAGTAGAACAAACTTGGTAAAGACTAACCCAAGGTACATTGCCACCAGGTTTGAAGTAAATCTGACTAAATGCTTCATCAGAGAAGTCCAAAATGTGAATTTGCATTAGAATACCAATTGACTTAAATAGTAATCAATGGGAAAGGAATCCACAGCAATGACACCTGATGAACAACTTTGTTTGACCCTAAAACAAGGAACATATACATGAAGTGTTAGCTAAAACTTAGAGACTGTCCTGGAGAAGAAGTCATAATATTACAAAAACACAGGAATAATCATCAAAATTCGGATAAAAATTGCAACGCCACCTGGTGACCAAATTATAAACTGGAAGTCCCTGGACCTGTTGATATGTATTATCAAAGCAATTGGGTGAGCATTTTCGGAAAAAATGATTTTTTTTTTAAAGATTTGCCCAAAAAGAGAACAAAAGTATTCATTACAAATCCAAAAATCACTGGGGCAGTACCACTTCCACAAACATGGTAGAGAACAACCTTAGGGACATTGCCACCAAGTTTGAAGTTAATCTGGTTGATGGTTTTGGAGAAGAAGACGAAAATGTGAATTGGCATTAGAATGACAATTGACGTACATAGTAATCAATAGGAAAGGTATATTTTACGGATAAGTACCTGAATTGAAAAAATCGTTAAAAATAAGGAATCCCCTGCAGTGCCACCTAGTGAATATCTTGTCCCTTCCACAAGGTACATTTCTACCAAATTTTAACTTAATCTCAGCAACAGTTCTGAAAAAGAAGTCGAATATAACAAAAATACACAGATCTAGAGTTCCTAGGAGGGTTCCTGTATCATTTCAAAGCAATTGGGTGAGCAGTTTGGAAGAAGATTTTTTTTATAATTTGACCCTAAACAGGAACAAAAAAAATAATAAAAAATCCAAAAGTCACTAGAGCATGACCATGTGAACAAACAAACTTGATGGAGACCCACTCAGGGTACATCCTCGCCAAGTTCAAAGTAAATCTGTCTGACAGTTGTGGAGAATTCGAAAATGTGAATTGTGGATGGACAACAACGGATGGACAACGATGGACGGACGGATGACAGACCCTCTGAAAAGCTCAATTAATTGACAAGTCAACTGAGCTAATAATGTACAATTCTCAAGGATGACTTTTTCTGCAGGCAAAGGCAAATTCGGGGAAAAAAACACATGTAACAGTAACATATAGCAGATGTACCAGAAAAAAGTGTCTTAAATCTACATTAATTTAGTGTATAAGACGTAGGACTGTGTAAACGTTTTTATCCCATTGTGGCCCTTTGTCTGTGTCTGTTGCACTGTCTGTTTGGCCCCTGTCTCTTGTTTCTGTGCTTGCAAGATTTGATTCTTCTGTAGGTGGATTTGTTTTCTGAAATAGTTTTCCCGCTCCATTGTACATGCTGCAAGAAGTATGAAGGACATTCTGTGATATAAATGGACAAGACAAGATATGGCATGACAATAACGAAAAGTAAAGTAAAACGCTCCTATTCCACCTAATGTAGTTTACTTTATGCTAAGGGTGTATATTTTTATTAGTGTACATGGATAAGAATTTA